>JAAIIK010000023.1:7366592-7378538 GCA_014706435.1 Silurus glanis
TATATATATATATATATATATATATATATATATATATATATATATATGAGTAAGTCACAATTTTTGTTGAGTTTATAGTACAGTACATGTATAATTCCCTTTGGTAAAGGAACCATCAAAAGGAGAGAGTCGAAAACCTCGCGATTTTTTGTTACTAGCGAGGGGTCATAGAAAGTAACCCCCATGAGTATTGAGGTTGCACTGTAGTGTCCTAGTCTTTCCGCTGTCACTGTTCTCAAGATATATGACATAGACAGGACTGTTTGATACTTGTTCCTTCACCACATATACAGCCTTCTCCCAATAGGACAGCAATTTTCCTGGGCCTCCCAGCTCCCCAAGGTTACTAACCAATACTCGATCTCCTGCCTTCAGCACAACCCCCCTTACTTTCCGGTCATACTGCACTTTCCCTTTCGCACTTGACTGCCGACTGTGGCTCTCAGCTATCTTGAATGCTTCTCTCATTTTGTGTGCCCTCTGCTTTTTTGCCATTAGGTGTTGTTTCTTTCTCTGGCTCCACCAGACCGAAGATCAGATCCACTTAGAGATTGGTATGTCATCCATACAGCAGGTTGAACCTTTCCACCTGCAGGTGGTATGGTGACGTGCGGTAGTGCCCATTGCCAGCAAGTTGTCTGAAAGTCTGGAACAGTTAATTCTCAAATTCACGGCTATGAGAGAAGCACGGCTCTGATCATGGTGCAACTTAGCTGGTTACCCAAAGCGTGGGACATAATCCTGGAACAATCGCTCTGCTGCGGTCCGCCCTGATTTGTTTTTAGTTGGGTAGGCCTGAGCAAACCTGGTGAAATTATCCATAACCACCAGGATGTATTCATAACTCCCAAGGCTCCAAGTTTAGGTACTCTATACACACCAGCTCCATAGGTGAGCGTGTTGAATTACAAACCATAGGTGCTCTGACATGTGCCGTAGGCTTCTTCTGCTTTATACAGGGACACCTCCGGTCATGTACCCTTCTATCTCAGCATTCATGTACCGCCAGTAGAACCGATCCCTTGCCAAACTGAGTACTCTCTCTGTCCCTAAGTGTCCCATCCTGTCGTGGAGGTGCTCAAGGGCCAATTGCTTATATTTGCTTGGCAGGACTTGTCAGGTATCTCACGGGACACGCTGCATGGCCAGATTATTCTGTCAGAAATTGCGGGTGACTAGGTGGGTGAATGGGAGGGAAAGACCCAAATGCAGGATGCAAGCAGGTGTATGATGAAAACAGTTTTTAATGAAGAGCAATAAGATCAAAAATAGCCAACAGGCAGAGCAATGGGAGCAAGGCAAAAACACAGTCTTATAACAGGTACAAAATCCGAAGCCAGAACAGGATCCAAAAAATAAGTCCTTAAACAGAACAGGCAGACAGAGCAAAGCAGGGAGAACCAAAACAAAAATTCATAAAAAAAAGTAAAAAAAAATTCATAAGCCAGCAAACTGAGCAATAAAGCGTAGAGCAAAACACAAACCAAATTCAGTCCAGAGTCCAAAACAGAACTAGTTGCTTTCTCTCCTTTGTCCTTCGATAGAGAAGTTCCACTTCCACATGTAGTTTACTCCACTCGTACATTAACTTCCTGCTGATCCCTGTCAAGTTTCCTCTAATTTCCTCTGTTGAATTGACCCCATCCACCTTCCACTGCCTTTCTAGCAAAATCACTGGCTCCTCTTTTTGAGCTGTGACCAGTTCTTCCCGTTCAATTGTTAGCAGCCAGTTAGGAAATGGCTTTTCTTCCTCCTCCACAGTGGACATGTACAAAGTAGCGATCCAGGCCTCATCCTTTTCCCCGGAAACATAACTACCCTCCCAGCCCGCTTGTACAACGATGGTAGGTAGCTTTTCCTCATGCCTCCCTCTGGCGTCTTTGTGGAGCATGAAAAGGCAGGTTAAAGTCCAGAAATGCCAGCACTGGTTCCTCTAGCATGCCTATAGTCACTCCAGAGCTTGTTGATGGTCTCTCATCCATTCCACAGAAGACTTTGAAAGAGCTTGTGGCCCCCTAGGTTTCCTTCAGCTGTGCAAGTCTTGCTCAGCCCCTGTCTTCGCCTGCAGCAACTCGTACAGGGGTCTTGTAATTCAGGAAAAGTCTTGGATAAACGTCCAGTAATAGCTAAGGAAACCCAATAAACTTTGTACATCCCCCACTGTCTGTTGGGTTCTGTGTTTGACAGATCAAACTGCTTCCAGGTCCCACAGATCTATCCTCACTCCTTCAGCTGACACCAGGCACCCCACATACCTGACCTGCCTCCAGAACATCTCACATTCTACAGGTTTCAGTTTTACATCATGACACTGAAGGGCCCTTAACACTCTCGTAAGGCTCGTGTGGCTCAACGTGATCTGCAAATGAATGACATGGCATAACACTGGACATCATGTCAAGTCAAGTCAAGTCAAGTCAGTTTCTATAGCGCTTTTCACAACAGACATTGTCTCAAAGCAGCTTTACAGAATTTAACAGTTAAGGTAAATGGTGTGCATTTATCCCTGATGAGCAAGCCATGGCAACTGTGGCAAGGAAAAATTCCCTTAGATGGTATAAGGAAGAAACCTTGAGAGGAACCAGACTCAAAAGGGGAACCCATCCTCATTTGGGTGACATCAAGAGTGTGATCATAGTCTTTAAGCAATACAGAGAAATCATCTAGGTAGGGTGTACAACAATCATCCCTAAACAGAATTGCACACTGCATTAATCTCACATTAATAATACCAGTGCCAGTAAAATTTATTTGCATTTTGGCAGCCTTAATTGATATATTCATACAAAACAAATAAAACAATTTTTACCTAATGAATGTATCCAGGCTAAACAGCCACCATATAGAACACAAGCAGAGAAAACATGATGATGATCAGGTGATCAGCAATGTCTCTGTTCTCAGTCATGTTTACATTGCTGACTCCTTCTGTCTCATCCATGTTAACCCCAAACTTCTTGCTGCTTTCTGACTGCTTTTTAATGTCCAAGCATTTCAGATGGGTGTAATCCTCTTGTGGCTCAAACAAGACTACTGAATCCAACTGTGTCAACTTTGGAAAGATCTGGCATTGCACCCAGGCAATCTGTCCTGTTGGAATGATGGCTCCACTCTAACCAACCTTCAGATGGCCACATTCATCTTTGGTAGTTTGTAGAACTTTAATAAGGGTTTGTGCCTTTTCATTTGGGACTTTACTAGCACCAGCTAATAGAGAGGTGAGTGTTTGCATGAGCTGTTCCAGTTGCCCCTGAATCAGTTCCTCAATCACATTAAAGCCCAGGAGTGGTTTCCTAGCAGGTTGACTGTAATGACTGTCCATCCATCAAATGGAATAGGATCTCCATTAACTGCACATACCTTCAGATCATCCCAGCATCCCAGTGGGTCTTGCAGTGGCCTTACCTCGATATCAGATGGGTATTTCTCTTTCCACACATGACCAACTATGCTGACCTTTGCCCCTGTATCGAGCAGTGCCCTCACGGTGAGTCCGTTCAAGTTGCACTGGGCTAATGCTTTGCTTCTGCAGTCACTGGTTGTCCCTATGCAGTGGCCGGTTCCTGTTTCCCTGCCGCTCAGGTTGTCTCAAGCACCCAGCTGCCTGGTGCCCCTCCTCACCGCAAATGAAGCGTGAATGATGTGAACAGTCCTGTCTCCCTACTCCTGTATACTGTTAACAGCATCGCGAGCGGCTAACTCATGTGAAACTGGTTGACTGGCTGAGCATTGGCAGCCCCTCTCCACCCATGCCGCCATGGATTGTTGTAGTGCGTCAACCATGTTGGTAAGAGCATCAATTCTCGCGGCCGGTTATTTAATTGGGTGATTTTGGCTTTTTCGCACAGCAGCCTCTGTCCTTCCAGCCTTGCTGCCAGGTTCGATGTGGACTTGTCTTTACATCGGTGACTCAGGCCCTGGTATACTGTGTGTAAAAACATGTCTTGTACAGTGGCTGCACTATACTTGCGATCTGAATCAGCTTGTCTTGCTGCAAAAAGAATTTTCTGTTTCAGCCCCGTTTTCCCCACTGTGGGACGAATAAAGGTATATCTTATCTTGTTACCCAGTATAAGAACAATCTAATGGTCGCTTTGTTTAGAGCACATCAATTCTTGAAATAGTTCTGTGCTGCTCCAATCTCCCAGGTGTGACTGCAGGAATTCGTCTACCGTAATGTCATCCTTATTTATCAGCATGTCTTTGAAAATGCTGGGTTTGATGATTCTTAGCACACCCCTGATAATGTCGGTATCGCTGAAGTTTTCTCTGAGGCCAGCATGCATTTGCCTGCATATATTGTTATATGAGAAGTCTGACAAGTGGTGTGTGGATGCGACACGTGTAAGATGCGTATTTGTATCAACATCAGGTGTATATGCAGTATTGTAAATCTGTTTTGCTGATTTTACAGTCTCCTGCAATGACAACACTTCACTCATACCTTGATCCTCAGTCTCAAGCAAGGATTCACTTGACATTTAAGGTATTAATGTACTCAAAACAACCTTTACTGTCCTCCAGGTCGAGTTCAGATGAGTTTTTACCTTATACAGGGCCGATGACCTTGGCAGTGCAGAACAGTTCATCAGCAGGTAGTGTAATCAGGTCTTTTCAAATGTCCCACACGAAGCGTTTCCTTGTACAATCCGCCATGATCTCGCCCCTTGTCATCCCTTCTGTTGTAGCCTCGACCTCAGGATGGAGAAAATTGTCTCCAGATCACCTTATGTCTAGTTGCCCCTGGATGCAGCAGCCACCAGCCTCTAGCTTAACGCCACCTGGTCCCAATGGTCCTAAAATGGTTGGATCAGCCTTCCAGTGTCGCATGCAGCCAATTCCGGACCAGCCCCCAAGGATCTGTTGCAAGTCTCAACTCCAGAGACCCAACAGCCAGATTACTGTGAATACAGGAAACAAACAAGAGAGTTGGAAATCTCTGCCAGCTCCTCTGTATGAATGAGCGGCAGCTGCAGATACAGTTTGTATACACAATTTTCCGTATCGAATTAAGAGTCTCTGCTTTTGAAGTTTGTGTATACATTTTCTGTGGGCACCACATGAACATGTCACGGATTAATGACGTAAAACTTCGGTTGAATCTTTTTCTTGCGTCCGTCAGTTTTTAACTGTCATACAGACTGACATTATGACAACTAAGATTCTACAGTGTGGCATAATTCATATTCCTACAGTTTGACAAGCAACAATCACAAAGGACTATTAAAAATCACACAGTGTGAGCCCGGCATTAAACTATGATATCACCTCTGCATAACTAACAAATACAATTTTTTTAAAAATATTTAAATTGACGTGCTATTGCTCTTTCCACTGCAGGTAGTTAACTATGAAATACAGCTGTTGCAGACAATATCAGGGTAGATACCAAATTTGTAAAAAAAAAAAAAAAAAACATGTACTGTACTTTGACTTCTAATCAGTCTAAAGACAAAGGAACCTTTGCATACTTATCCATAACAATAGGAAACTTTTGTGAGGACATGACCAAAAATTTAATTTGGAAGCCCTAGAGCGTCGAGGGGTATGTGGTTGTCTCAGCATGCCAGTTTGTTATAACAGCCTGTCTTTAACCTTGCAGGCTTGCTCCATCCACTGCCTGTGGTTAGTAGTGCACTTACACTGTGACATCCCTGAGAAACACAAAGGAGTTGCACAGAATATCATTCCCCTCCAACAATATTATGGGAAATAGGGAAAACCATTCATAAATGAAACACAATATTCAATGCATTAACTAAGAAAAATAATATTCTGATTAGTTTTCTTCTGTGAACACTAACTGAAGCTCTTGTATTTGGATGATTATATACTTTCTATTGCTGCTGCATGACTGGCTAATTGTATAATAGCATAAATGAGTAGGTGTTCCTATTAAAGTGCCAAACAATCAATCATATTGACAAAGACTAAGTAACTCTGTCTGTATGTTGTATTATAGTCTATTATTTTCTGACTAAACTAGCTGGTCTAACTAATTTCCTGTCCTCCCAGACGAGTTGCTTCAGACGTTAGTTGGGACTTTCAAAATAAATGTAAAATAGTCTCTTCAAAAGAAGCAAAGACACTAGGATGAGTAGAGCAAAGGTAGAGTTTATTGTGGCAAACCACAATCAACCCGAGAGCATCCGCATGTCATGACATCGGTGGTCTGACCACACCTGGCATTTCCTCCTGTTTTTATACATTTTGACCCTTAACATTGATAACTCCCCAAACCTGGGTCCTCCTCAGTTACCATCAGTTATTACCATTATTGGAAATCTTCGGACGTTAAACCTTCCCCCAAGTATTTTTAACTATCATTAACATTCAAATATTCCAACATTCAAAAGGTCAAGTCTGATTACCATTATCTTCAAGATTCTTCGAGAGGGTTGGACCACACAAAAAGTGGGAAGTATACCACTGTTTCACTTCATTATTTTACTTCGCTTGGTTGCCCGTGCAATTTGATCATGCGTGAGTACTTTGCTTTTTCCTTATTTCATAGATTATTCTATATTATTATTTTGTTAGCAACTTTATTACTTTGAATAAGCTCATTAGTATTTTTAAAAATATATTCTTAACTTTATTACTTTGATGGTTTTAGTAGGCTGCTTAGCCTTTCCACAAATGTGGTAGATTTCACTGAAGACACGTTCTCCATCCCCTTTTATGGCATTTATAATAAACTTCCTCGTTCAGGATTCATGCTGTTTGTGTGTTATTTTCGTCTGTGTTGGGTGGGGCCTTTTTTTATATATAGTGAGTGTTATGGGCACTTTCCTATGGGTTATGTTTACCTAAGCATAAATAAGCTACTTTTTAATCCTACATTCCCCCCCTTTGCGGATTCAAATCCGCAACAAAAATGTCACCGTTATTGCAATTACCCATCCTACGTTCTTACATTCCCCCAATCTCAGCACGCGCTAAAGCTACTTATCAATTCAAATTTTGAGGAAATACTCTATCGAGGGAGCAGGCGACTAATAACAAGGGAGTGCAAGGAGCCTGTGACGCCTGTGCAGAGACAAAAAGGTTGACGTTAGTAAGGATATCAGGGAATGTGGTCTCGCAGGGTGATGTCAGGGTAAAGATATATGTATATATTAAAAAACTTAAACATAAAGAGTAATAAAAGGGTTCCTGTTCTCTGATAGGCCGATAATTACTGACCGCTACCTTGTAATAGGGAACCTATGAAACAATCAGTGAAGAAGCAATTCAGGCTACATCTGTCACAGGGGTGGGCGAAAAAACCTCAACGTGAGGAAAAATTCCCACCCGATCCGCGTAAGAACGCGCGATCACGCAACGCGTCTGGACAGAGGAGGCATAACAATCTAGGAACGTGAAGCCAAACCGAAGCTACGAATTGATTAGTATGAGACAGATTCCATACATTTGGGCATATATAAAAAAGTCTGTGCCATGTTTTCGAGATGAGTAGACAGTACAGCCATTTTTCCTACGTAAAACCGAGCGAGGAGAGTCTGTGGGAAGAGAAAACAGCCACTTGCGTAACTGTGGGTTCATGGAAGTCCAGAGCAAGGTGTCGTTGCCTTCCACCCTCCACCTTCCCAACACCTCCTTCTACAGGGTGATCATCACAAACTCAAAAACTGACAAACTCACCTTTTTGACTTACCAACATACTACTATATGACACAACTCTTATTTATCATACTGTAAAAACACCAATATTTTTGAGAAAAAAGCATTACTCTCTAAGAAACAACACAATTACATGGACCCCAGAAGCACATTTACATTTATATCCATAACAGTGTTTCTACATTAAAATTCTCACCAAAGAAAATCCTGATTAAAAACAAAAATAATATTTAAGTAGTGAGATTAGCCAACCAGTTCTGGTTATATCCAAAACAGGATTGTCTAAACTTATATTATTCACCTTCTCAATAAAATTTGCTCCCCATTAGTTCCTAAAGAGGAATTTGTGATAATTTCTCTAAACACGAACAAACTGTTTGATCAAATAGAGTGGTCCGGCATTTAGCCAAAGTTCAACAACTCACTTCTAAACCAATTACAGAACAATTTATTTATATGGGAATTAATCTATCCCTTTCATCGGCTGTAATACCACTGCCGCTCTTCACTTGCAAATTTTAGAAAGGGTTCATTGTTTCCCTTATGACACTGGATCTGTACCTCTCTCTCCAGTGAGATTAGATAAATCTTTTTATAGCCACAGTGTTGTGATTCATAACATGATCAGAATTTGGAAACAAATCAAATCTCAGGACAAATAAAATGTAGTTTCATTCATTCACTTTTGGCAATAGCTAATAACCATTTACTTAAGCCCTTAAGACTAAAGACTTTTTTGTAACCAGGGTATAGGGTCACTTGCTTCTTATGAACACTTTTGCTTATTACTCTGGGTAAAACACCATCATTCAAGATTTTTTTAAATAGTTTTTATAGTCAAACATATAAGAAAAAATATACATATATGAAAAGACTAATAAAAACACTAGGCCTCACAGAAGAGCCAACTGGCTTACTGTAAGTTTGATTGTAATTCTGTCCACCTAATATCTATATTTGTTGCAAGTGCTATCTACAGACAGTATCAGGTTGCTATGAGAGAGGGAACACAAAGGAAATGTCATCCTCTTTGTGGAATTAATCTCTTGGAAAGATTTATTCATGTTCAATAAATGCCCACCACCACCTTCTACAGCTAATGAGTACATACAGCATACATTACATATCAGTATAGAAACCAAAGACTTTCTTTTTATGCAGGAATGTCCCTCTCTTACACATTTTCTATTTAAGTTTTCTTTGGAAGGTTTCTTTTTAATTATTCTGAAATGTTTGAATGTGGTTGTTAAACCAGTCTCTCTCTTTTTTCTGGTCTTATCTGCACTATGCCCTCCTCATCATAAAAAAAAAAAAAAAAAAAAATATTCTCCCCCTATAGTTACAGTACAAAAATTTCCCATAAAGAATGTGTTAGTTTGCAAGCATTTTGCAGTAATATGGTCATTATGACCAGTTTAATGATTTTAGGTTAATCTCATGTGGTCAGAAAAGATTGTTTAATTTATTGATTTATGTTTCTTCATATCAGAAATGTTACTGGAGTATAAATAAAATATACATAAAGGAAAATAATAAGACAATCTAGCAAGATTATTTTCTTTAATGAATCAGAAAATACCCAGTACAGTGAACTTAACCAATCCAAAGAACCCAGAATTCAAAAGTGTTAACCAATCCTAGAGACAAATGCCCATGCCAACAAAATACAATTCCAGCAAATCATAAAAGACCCATAAGGTATAGCTAGCTGCATGTGTGACACCCCTTTCATTTAGCTCTCATTTAATCATTTTGGTTCGAAATGGCACCCAGCCAAGGTTTGTTAGTCTGGGGTGGCAAAGTTACTCTGGCCTATTTGTCAATATTTCCCTGGATATGTGTAAGACTTGTGACTTTTTGTGTACATGGGCATGTATGGGAGGTATCTACCACTTTTTTCAAAGTAGGAAATGGCCATCCCAATCTCACAGCATTTTGTGATATAGTTATGAAATGTAATCTATTGATTCGTGTTCAAAGACACAAATTTCCCACTTTTTCGTGTCACTGAGGACGGGTTTCTATGTAATGTATTTCAATAGAAAGTATTTTGGTGCCTCTGCCAATGCTTTCTTTATGTCACTGGATATCACAGTTGCTGTAATGTTTTTTTCTCACTTGTTATTGATTTTTAATCTTCAAGCACTATTACTCAACATTTAAGCAGGAGATTGTATTTTGTTTTTATTGCTTTAAATTCGGTAAGCTACTCGCTATTATAAACCATCATCAGTGGTTCGTTCCAGTCAAAATACAGTAAATATATTGTCTCGGGTTAATTAAGGAGACTGTGTTAATTAGCAAGACACATTTATTACAGTATAACCCTAACACTTACTGTATATTTTCTGCCTTATTCTCTGATAAAAATGGGAAAAAAAGATTACCTTCGGCATTTCTGTCAGCATTACCCATGATCCCCTACCTCCATTGCTGTGAAGCTGGAGCCAGACGGAGTCAGTCGTGCTGAGTGACACGAAAAAAGAGGGAAATCCGTGTCCATGATCAATAGATTAAATGTTTGTGACTTTATCACAAAATGCCTTTAGACTGTGTTGAAATGGCACAGGTGAGTTCACTAACTGGACTCATGCTTGCTCTGCATATATTTCTGCTTTTAGTTCACATTTTGGTTTCCTCTTTGATGAGAGAGTGAGAATGGAACTTATTGGGTCGTTGCCATAGTGTAGTTTGCCCAGGGGTTACAAATGCAGTCTGGTCATTGTTGACTATACCACGCACTTAAGTTGTATATTAAGTTGGTCCTATTCTGGAAGGTGACATCAGGTACTAAAGCAATGTTGCAATGGTTGTTAGATGAGAAATGCTTTCATTTTTATTTTTTTATTTTTAACTTATTTTTAACTTATTTTTAACTTATTTTTAATTACCAGTTTTCCACGAGGGTGATAATTGCTGCCTCATTCTGATGATTCACTCCTTTTGTGTTTGTTGCCATTGAAGTGATTAGATCAAGCCTTATCACATGGAAGGATTATTCACCTAGTTTTGTTTCTAAATTTCTCACAGCATTTCTTAGCCTTACAGTGTAATGAAAGTATGTAAGGCACCCTTCTGGACCACAAGAACTTTAGGTTTCATACACATCTGCCTATATTGTTACTCTTTAATTTAACTTTTCAGACTCATCTATGCAACCAAAACACCTGCATCTACTTGAAATAAAAATGTAAAAGAATACTATTACACAAAACTAAAGGAGAATGAACCCACATCATATTGCAATACAAAAGTACAACAATGTGCCAGTGGCGGGTGGTCAGGACCAGCAAAGCCTTCTCTGCTGGCCTAAACACTATCAGAAGCACTGACCTACATTTACAACCTATTTTCTAAAATTTGTTTCAGGAAATTGTATTAATTTATTCCCAACAGTTTATTCTCATCATTTCGTAGCGTTTCTCTTGGCTGCACTGCTTCCAGTACGTGTATGTGGATGTTAGATTTTTTGTCCAATCAGATTTCAGCCTCTATGTGCTGCCATGTCAATCTAATCTGCCCAGGGCCTTCAAAGTCATTACTGCTGGCCTTTTTTTACCATAGATAATATTAGCAACGGGTCTGTTTCTTTAACCAGCTGACCCAGAATAGCGTCAGCATTTTTCTGTCCTCTGATTGGTTGGTCAGAAGGAAACTGTTACAGCCAAGTTCGACTGGCAAAACACATCTGTAGCACGCTGCACACATTAATACATCTGAGTTAGACTTTTTTATGCCTACGGAGGAAGAGAAATGTATTTGGTTTTGGACATTCTAAAAAATCTATTTTCAAGAAAGGCTAGAAATCGTGAGGAGAGGTCAAATTATGAGTCTGCATCTCTGGTGAATAGGTTGTATTTTATTACAAATTTTATGTTTTTGTGATGTTATTAGACACATATCGGTTCTGAACTGCTCCAGATGATGTAGGTGCACAGTTGCGGTTGTAGTGTAGAGGTTTGGAGCTTGCTTTAGTAAAATGGTATTCACCCTCCAAATGCGAAATGCCTCTCTCTCTGTAATGCCACGCGTTGTTATATTGCGTTTTTGTATTGTATTGATGGTTTCTATAATCGCGACGTAATAGTGGTGTTATTAGGAGGTGGATTGAGTCAGGTAAGTCCCCACTGAAGGCCCAGGTACCAAATACACAGCCCGCCATAACAGGGGTGGAAAGCAGGGATGTTACTTATTGTGTGAAAGGTTCTGACAATTATAGGGCCCTGCAAATTCCTGTTCCTGTTGCCCAAATGAATTATTTAATGCATAAGCAGTTATACATACATACATACATACATACATACACACACACACACACACACA
>JAAIIK010000023.1:7387610-7399188 GCA_014706435.1 Silurus glanis
ACAGTTTTATATCTTTATGTTTGAAGCCTGAAATGTGGCAAAAGGTCGCAAAGTTCAAGGGGGCCGAATACTTTCGCAAGGCACTGTAGATTCTTCATTCTATTAAAATCTCGGAGGTACAGGATCATCTTTGCCAGCAGCAGGACTCACAGCGCAGCTTCTTTTCTGCAGCTGTTGGCCTATTGAACTTTATTTCCCAGCACCATATTACAACCAATCACATACACAGTGGAAATACGTTGAACAGATTTTATAAAACCATTTATTACACAAACTCATTAACCAGAAGCTTTTGCCCTCTGAAGTCATTTGTTTGTTTGTGCTCAGTCTATTTAGTTTTAGTCTCATAGGGAAAAAATATGATGGGAAATAAGCATCACTCGTTACTGCCACAATTTCTGATGATGCTGACAATGCAAGTGTTATGCTGAAATAAATTACCACAAATCTGAGGGGGTTAATAATCTGTGCAGTTACCTGACATGTAACTGTGACTGAGTTGCTTAGTAGCCTTCCTCTGTATAATTCTCAGACACTAAAAACACACAAAAAAACCCAATAAAAAAATACATTTATTCTGGTATTAAAATTTTTTTTTATTTTACATTGTGTTTAAAATACAACAATTGATTAGTTTTTTTAAGGTGCTGAAATTTAAATAATAGAAATTGTATTTTATTTATTTAATGACTTTATTAAGTGTATTGTGTTATTAAGTCATTAAAGACATCTGATTGGAGTGACCAGATCTTTATTATTATGTATGCATAATGTATTTTCTCCTCTTTTTTCTGATTTCCTTTTATTTTCTCTCATTTTTTAACTGATGCACAATTTTTGCAGCAGCCGATCGGTTTACATTTCACTGCAAGTTGTATTCTGTATATAACTATGTATGTGACAAATTAAAAAATATCAAATCTTGAATCTTTTGAATCTTGATCTTGGCATTAGAAAAAAAACCATTGCGGTTCCTGTGTGTTTTCCTGTTTTTTTGCCTTTATAGTCCCTTTATCTCAGAAAGATCACTTGTTAGTATGGACCCAGCAGAATCCAATACACTACACTCAGCACTTACTTTCAGCATGACTGATGCCTCAGTGCCTCATATTCCCAAAAGTCACCACACCATGGCAAGCCAGATCGAGCTCAACCAGGTGCCCCTAGCTCACAACTCAGACAAAACTCCCCTGCTCTACACAGTCTCCCCTGCTCTCTCCAGTGGTGAGAAATATGTTACTGACCCCAAACCCTACACAGCTGAATTTACTTAAGCAAAGTCATTGCATTCTCCAGTGTACCCTCATATCTGGCCAGCACCAACTGACATTCTGTATTTTGTATTTTCACCAAGTCCAGATAGATAGAGTTGTTTCTGTGTTGACTCAACAATCAGATGAAGGATAAAGATTAATAAAAAATAAAATAAAATAAAAAACTTTCTTTCGGCTTCTCCCATTAGGGGTCGCCACAGCGGATCATCCGCATGTTTGATTTGGCACACATGTTTTTACGCTGGATGCCCTTCCTAACACAACCCTCCCCATTTATCCGGGCTTGGGACCGGCACTAAGAGTGGCTGGGGTTAGTTCCCTGACCGGGAATCGAACCCGGGCCACAGCGGTGAGAGCACTAGACCACCAGGGAACCTAAGCTGGCATAAAAGACTGGGCATTGAAATGCTTGTAAAAAGTATCACATTTAGACATTATACTAGGTTCTCAGGGTTAAAATTATACAAAAACTTATTAACCATGCACAATCGTATTGAGACTTGAAAAATTTAGATAAGGCTGGAATGCGATGCAAAGTTAATAAAAACAGTGGTGGACAATGACAGTGATGTGTTATTAAGTAAGGCAGATCAGTACAATAAATAAAAAAAATGTACAACAAATAGTAAGTAGTAAATGTGAATAGTAATTATCTAAGTATTTGGAAGTGGTAGTAAAGAGTAAGATAAAATACATCTGGCTGTTACATTGTCTGATGGCTTCAACAAAAGAAAGTCTGGTTGTCCGTGATTAAATGTATTGTAAATGTCTGGCAGACTCAAAACCAACTAATGAGCAGAGTGAGTGCAGTCCTTGATGATGAAGGCATTTTCTTAAATATTATGTTTATTCTTTGTCAAAAACTGTTTGAGCTCTTTTAGATTGGTGAGCTCTGCTGCATTGACACAGATTCTTAACTGAATTGAGGTGAGGTTTTGACCACTCCAGTGCAAGTTTGCCAGTATGATTAGGTTCATTGCTCCGTTTTACGGTGAAGCTATGATTCTCCTGTAGTTAAAAAAGTCTTCTAGAAATCCTCTATTAGTGTCCATTCTCTGTTAGGACAGTGTTCTCAGAATGAACAGATTTCCAACAAAAATAGCACATATTTGCAAGGATGAAAATGTGTACTTATTGTTTAAACATAGAACATAGAACATTTTCTTCAGGCTTCAAAATATCTTTCATAATGCCCACAGTGGTGATTATGTTATATTCTTTCCATTTGTTAATAATGTACAAAGTGTTTTTTGCGAAGTTTTTTATACTGGTCGCTGACCAGTAAAACATTACTTCTAATATTCTCTCTCAGCTTGGATATCTCCTTTCTCTGCATGATTGTTTAAGTGTTACAGAGACTAGGGCCTTCCTGTAACCATGTATTTATATTGAGGTTACATGACACCTTACACCCAGATGAACTCAACTAATTATAGGAGTGATTTTTATTTCTAAATAATTAACTATTTTTGTACATGCATGACTAATCCATAATTAACTTTGAGGTACATGTATGACTAACCCTTCATAATTTGTTAATGAATTCATAAAAAGTTAAATATTTTGGACCATAAATTGAATTTGACTTGCTTTAGTGCTAACTTTATTCTGCAGCATTAAAACAGTCACAGCAGATTACATAATTCTTTCTCATGCTGGTTAGCCTTATATGTTGATTCCTTACATTAAAATGTTAAATTGTGTGGGGGTCTATAGAGAACTATTGACAAATACTGCAGCATACAGTCATTGGGTAGAAGTTTTACATTGTAGTGCTACTAAGTAAAGCAAGTGTTCAATTCAAATTTTTTAAGTATTTTCCACACCAAACAAACTAAACCAAAGCTCACATAAATCTGCAAACATAAAACTGCTGTATATTCAGAGCCACTCTGTATACAGCAAGTTACTTTTTTGTGGAAATACCACGGTAAAAAGTTAAAGTGATTTAAAAATGTTTTTACAGTTTAAAAAACAATAGATGGTGTTGCTAAGGGCCCATCCTACACGGATAATTGAAGCTGATCAGGCAATTGCTAGGTGCATAAGGGTATGCTTTAAGGTTGATAGGCCTTCTGTGGGTGCTGCAATGTAACTGGTTCATTTAGCCATGCTGGTTCAATGACTCTGAAACCTCAACTCTACTTGTAAAGCCTATTTGTCACTAGATTAATACAGTATGTCTGGCACACAGGGCAGATTTCTTATTATTGATTTGTGTACATACTACAAATTAATTGTGCCAACTACACTTGGCATTATGTACACACCAGCTTGATGGAGAGACACACCATGTCATGAGATAAATGCTTCACTGCCAGAAGGGAGGATAGAGTAGGAGTAACAGAGAATGAGTGAGAAATATGATGATGATCACATACATCTTCATTTGATTAAGGCTGGTTTATTATATATTGTATATCTTGTCATTAGTTGTTTAATTACAGCACATATACCGTATTTTTAAGCATAGCATGAGCATCATCTTAACAGCATCCTGCTGTGTCTGTGCAAGTACAGTTTTTAATACAAGCTCTTTTATTGTTTATTTTTCATTTCATTTCATTTTTGTGAAAATACCACAGATTTCAGAAATGTCAGAAGCCTTATTATAAAATCCCCACAGTCCAAAATTTGCGATCTGGGCTTTATGGCAAAGTGGCTAGAAAAAGCCTCCTCTCAGTGCAACCATACAAAAGCCTGCTTGAAGTTTGCATCTCAAACTGTAAGGAAAAAGATTCTCTGGTCTGATTAATTGAACCGTTGATCTAATTTTAAACATTATATCTGGAGGAAACCAGGCACCATCCTAACAGTAAAGCATGGAGGTGGTAGCCTCATGCTATATAGATGTTTTTCAGCAGCAGGGACAATGGAGACTGGTCAAGTTTTGAGGGAAAGCTAAACAGAGAAATGTACAGAGATATCCTCAATAAAAACCTGTTCCACAGCACCCAGGACCTCAGTCTGGGCCAAAGCTTTCCCGTCCAAAATGACAATGACACTAAGTACACAGCCAAGTGTACACAGGAGTGGCTTAGGGACAACTCTGTGAATGTCCTTCAGTCGCCCAGCCAGAGCCCTGAATTGCCCCATTGATCAACTCTGTAGAGACATGAAAGTGTCTCAACCTGACAGAGCTTGAGAGGATTCAGAAAGAAAAATGGCAGAAAATCCCCCAATCCAGGTGTGCAAAGCTTGTTGCATCATACCCAAAAGACTTTAGGCTTAAAATTGTTGCCAAAGGTGCTTCAATTAAGTACATAGAAAAGGGTATAAATTCTTATGTACATGTGATATTCATTTATTTATTTATTTTTTTATACATTTACAGACATTTCTAGAATTTTGTTTCCACTTTGTCATTATGGCCTCCTTAGTGTAGATTAATGAGAAAAAAATAATAATTTGAATGATTGTAATATCAGGCTGCAACATAACAAAATGGAAAAAATGTGCACTGTATCTCTTTTTGCTCAGAGCTGTGGTAACTTGGTGTAAATAGTTAATAGTGCTGAACAGGTGGTGATCGTGTGTGAGACAGAGATGCTGAACTGAAATTAGATAAATTGAGCCACTGGAAAGCTGCTTTTTTCCCCCTGTGGTTTGTCTGTTTTTTTATGCAGGAAAAATGCTTCCCAGTCATCTCAAATGAGTCCACTGTTCCTACATTCCAATATTTCTACATTGACACCAAACCTTAGACTGATTTTTGCCCAGAGGATCACTGTTGACACTTATGATGGATATCAATGGAGGAGGGATATTCACATGCATATGCACTTCTAGACAAATGTTGGATTTGACTGGACACTTCCTGACCACAGATTGTCATCCAGCAGTTATTGCCAACAAAATAATTTGGTCTTTAAAGCTGTCAAACTCACTGAAGACCACATGTGCATACTTTGGAAAATGAGACTGCAGCAAGCTACTTGGCATAAGTACAGAGACTGCTGTGTCTTTGGTTTCATGTAGACATGGCTAGGCGACAGAGTTTCAGATGCTGCCATTCAGCTGGATGAGCCAGCTGTAAGCCAGGATGTAAGAACTCTGTCCTCATTTCCACCTATTGCTCACCACTTGTGGAGTTTATAATTGTCAGATGCTAGACATTTTTATTTACCCCAGGAATTCACCACTACTAATGCTAAAGAGACAACCTGTGTACTCTATGGTACTATAAGTTAACTGCAGAACACATCCCAGCATACGGACCCCCAATAGGCATTCAAAACAAGTTCGAAAGCAGGTGAAAGGCTGGCCAGAAGGAGCCATCTCTGCTCTTTAGGACTGCTTTGAATGCACTGACTGGGACATGTTTAGGAAGGCTGCAACCAGTGGTGACTTCACCGGCTTGGAGGAATACACTTCATTAGTAACCAGCTACATCGGCAAGAGCACTGATGAAGTGACCATCTCCATGAACATTACCACACGCTCCAACCAGAAGAAGGTGCGTGCGCTGCCAAAGTCTAGAGCCTCCAGGTGCTCTGTCTATCCATGACTGAAGTGAGGAAAACTCTATGCAGAGTTAACCCACAGAAGTCTGCTGGACCAGATTATTTTCACGGTAGAGTGCACAAGGAATGTGCAGAACAGCTAGCAGATGTCTTCACTGACATCTTCAACAATCTCCCTGAGTAGTGTCATCGTTCCTACAGTATATCAGAAGATTGAGTACACCCCTTACATTTCAGCAACCATTTTAGTACAATACTATAGAAATGAAACTAGGATATATTTTAGAGTAGTCAGTGTGCAAAGTTGTACAAATTTACTGTCCTCTAATAATAACTAATTTATAATAACTGCATTTCATTGGCTCTGTACATGTACCCTGCACAATGACAATAAATTTGAATCTAATCTAATCTAATCTAATCAAATCTAATAACTCAATATACAGCCATTATTGTCAAAATAGCTGGCAACAAAAGTGAGTACACTCTAAGTGATAATAGTTGTACTTCACTTAACCATGCAAAGCCATATGTCCTATTCATCATGTTCATGTTTTTCTCTGCTTGAAATGCCACACAAATTTGTGTATCTTCTATTAGAGCAGGTAAATTCTCTCATTCTCTCAATGAATGTTCAACATGGCACCTCATGGCAAATAACTCACTAAAGATTTGAGAATTCGAGTTGTTGCTTTCCACAAAGATGCCTAGGCTTTAAGAAGATTGTTAACACCCTGATACTGAGTTACAGTACAGTGGCCAGATCATACAGAGGTTTTACAAGACAATTTCCACTCGGAACAGGCCTCGCAAGAGACAATCAAAGACATTGAGTCCATTGTGCTGTGCGTCAGGTGCAGAAGCTGGTTTCAAAAAACATATGCATGAGTGCTGATAGCATTCCTTTAGTGTTTGCAGAAGTGGAAGGTCCGCTTGTCAGTGCTCAGACCATACGCGCACACTGCAACAACTCGGTTTGCATTGCCATTGTCCCAGAAGAAAGCCTCTTCTGAAGCTGGATCACAAGAAAGCCTACAAGCAGTTTGCTGAAGACAACCTGTCTAAGAGCATGAATTAGTGTACCATGTCCTGTGGTCTGTGAGACTAAGATAAACTTGTTTGGTTAAGATGGTGACCAGCATGTGTGGTGAAGCCCTGGTGATGGAGTACCAAGAAAATTGTGTCTTGCTTACAGTCAAGCATGGTGGTGGTAGCATCATGGTCTGGGGCTGCATGAGTGCTGCTGGTACTAGGGAGCTGCAGTTCATTGAGGGAAACATGGATTCCATGGATTCTGAAGCAGAACATGATGCCCTTCGTTCAGAAACTGGGCTGAACGGCGGTTTTCCAACATAAAAACGACCCAAATCACACTGCCAAGATGACAACTGCCTTGCTGAGGAAGATGAAGATGATTGAGTGGCCAAGTATGTCTCCAGACCTGAATCCTGTTGAGCAGCTGCAGGGCATTCTCAAACAGAAGGTGGTACTAGATAATAATGGTGCTCACACAAAATATGGACACTTTGGACACAGTTTTGACATGTTCACTTCGGGTGACAATAATGGCTGTATGTTATATTATTTTCAGAGGATAGTAAATCTATACTGCTATACAAGCTGCACATTGACTACTGTAAAATATATCCAAGTTTAATTTCTATAGTATTGTCTCTTTTGTCCCTTATTAAAAAGGTATAGTAAAATGTTAGGGGTGAACTCACTCTTGTGAGAAACTGTATGTGCCTCAAGACAACGACCATCGTCCACATTCCAAAGAAGTCTACAGTTTCCTGCCTCTATGACTATTGTCCCCATCCTAATGAAGTGCTTTAAGAGACTCATCATAAAGCACATCAAGACCCAGCTATCACCTTCACTGGACCCCATGCAGTTTGCGTATCATCCAAATGATGCCATCACCACGACCCTCCATCTGGTCCTCACCCACA
Organism: Silurus glanis; assembly: GCA_014706435.1. Classification (NCBI taxonomy): domain Eukaryota; kingdom Metazoa; phylum Chordata; class Actinopteri; order Siluriformes; family Siluridae; genus Silurus; species Silurus glanis. The sequence goes on from JAAIIK010000023.1 coordinate 7,395,300, forward strand.
TGGACAATAAGGACACATACGTACGAATGCTGTTCATACACTTTAGTTCAGCATTTAACACAATCATCCGTCAGCACATGATTGAGAAGCTGAGCCTACCGGGCCTGAACATCTCCCTCTGCCACTGGATCCTGAACTTCTTAACTGGAAGACCTCAGTCAGTCTGGATTGGGAACAGCATCTTCAGCACCACCACAATGAGCACTGGGGCCCCTCAGGGCTGTGTCCTCAGCCATGTTCACCCTGCTGACTCACAACTGTGTAGCAATGCACAGCTTGAACCACAACATCAAGTTCGCCGATGATATGAGCGTGGTGGGTCTCATCAGCAAGAATGACGAGTCGGCATACAGAGAGGAGGTGCAACAACTAACAGCCTGGTCTAGAGCCAACAACCTGTCTCTGAACGTTGACAAAACTAAAGAGATGGTTGTTGAGTTTAGGAGAGCACTGAGTGGCCATTCTCTACTGAACATCAATGGATCCTCAATGTAGATTGTTAAGAGCAACAATTTCCTTGGTGTTCATCTGTCAAAGAACTTCAACTGGACATGTAACACCAGCTCCATCAGCAAGAAAGCCCAATAGCGTCTCTAATTCCGGAGAAGGCTGAGGAACGCCTATCTACCTCCTTCCATCCTGACCGTGTTCCACAGAGGGACTATTGAGAGCATCCTGAGCAGCTGCATCACTGCTTGGTTGGGAAACTGCACTATCTCGGATGCAAGACCCTACAGAGGATAGTGAGGACAGCTAAGAAGATCATTGGAGTCTCTCTCCCCTCTATCACGGACATTTACACCACACACACACACACACACACACACACACACACACACACGCACTCAACTGTGTGTTACTGAACTGCTACAAACCTAAACTCACACACTTAATACTCCATACACATCTATGTCTTCAGCGCCACCCAATTTACATTATAACTATATTGTAACTGTTTACATGCTGTTTGTGCACAACATTTTGCGTTTATGTTTACAAGTACACACTAGGTTTTTGTTCTCTTTTTACACATTGTACTGTATAACACATTATACACTAGGTGTTGTTTTGTGTTGTGTATCTGTCCTGCACTGTCTTGTATTGTCTGTTTGCACTGTCTATTGTCTTGCATTGTTTGCACTCGGTTGCTCACGAAGCACTTTATATGGCTAGGAGCCTTACTTTAGTCCTTAGCTCTGTGTTCTGTATGTAGCTCTGTGTTGTGTGATGTAGCTCCATGTTGTTTAATGTAGCACCAGGGTCCTAAAGAAACGTTGTCTCATTTCACTGTGTATTGTGTCAGGTATACAGTATAAGGTTGAAATGACAATAAAGACTTCTTGACTTGACTTGCCACTGCCTATTACAAGTACCATGAAGCAGGGTTGAAAAGCATGATGGCAACAACTGTGGTGATCGCCAGCAAGTTGGGAGTACTCAAGCAGGATACACATTAGGCCTTTGTGGATTTGGGTGTTCCAATATTTAAGTATCAATGCATGATTCAAGATGAGGCCTTGAATAGGTGAAGGTGAGGTGCACATCCATACAGCTGAATATCCACATAAATGCCGTCATGAATATACTGATGGTCGGAAAGTCGAAGTTGAGATAACTAGATATACCTTTTGGTTGTTGGTACCAAAAGTTCCAGGAACTGGAATATTTGACATTTTGATTTTGTTGCAACCAATTTTCTGTGCTTAACTTTGTGTAATGCAATTGTAATGTGACCTCTATATACACTATATAAGCATATTAATCCATGACCATTGTATCTATATCTGGTGTTTAAACATGCCTAGACATGTTTCAGCAAGTGCACAAGCAAGGACCATGAAGACATGATTTTCTGAAATTGAAATAAGAACTCTCATAGCCTGCACATAAAGTCCTGACATAAACCGCACTAAATACCTTTGGTATAATTTGACCAATCACACACCAGAACTTCCCATAAGTGCACAAACTCACTAAAATCTAGTGAAAGCCTTAACAGTAGAGTGAAAGCTGGTACTGTAGCAAATGGTGAAGAAACTCTGTCTTAAACTTAAGCAGGGTTAGACTTAAGAACCACGACAATGGATTTTGACTGCAATTACTATAAATAGTCTGTACAATGGAATACAGTTGCCATGAAAAATTTTTGTTGTGTCCATCAGTAAGCAGTTGGAACTATAATGAATGGACATTCGATGTCACTCAGATGAGTATGGGTTCCCTTTTGTGTCGGGTTCATCTCAAGTTCTTTTCCTTATTTTTTTTCATGCCACTGTTTTCACTGGCTGGATTATCAGGGATAAATTTATAATGTTATAAACTTACATTTAAAACAGGCTGATTTAAAAAAAAAAAAAAAAAAAGATATGCTTTATGCTTTGCTGCAATACTTAAGAGGTTATTGATGCTGCTTAGACCCCAAATGGCAGCCAACCCCCAAAACGCTGTCAACAGGAAGGATGATGTTGAACACGTCATACGTTTCTCATGTCTTAAGAATACCGAAAAACACCTTCCGATGCAACTAGTAACAGCAATGATTTTTTTTGCCTGAATACTCAGAACTATTTACTTTTTACTAAATAATTTGTGACATTCAGGACGCTATGCTCTATTGCTGGTGCTATTCTGCTAAAGAGATAATGGGACATGTTTATATTCGGTGACATTCAGAAAATTTTGTAAAAACTGTCCATAAGAACTCTACACACTCTACACACTTTACACTAATTAATGCATGATGGAAAGTAAGGAAAACATTTTAGTACAATAGTTTATAAATAAGGCATTAAATGTAACTAAAATTCTCTTAGGAAATATCATACAGTAAGTATTTCACAGATCAGAGTTTATGTTTATGAACTGTTTATGTTCCACACAGCTTTCATGTGCACTCATGCCCACATGCGTCTGCAGTGCATGCTGCTTTGTGCTTGAGTGAACAATTTAGCTGAGCATCATAATCAGCTACAGCTATAGATGAAACGAGAAAGAATGTATAGCACGACTAGTTATGAGGTAGATTTTAATTTGTTTAATAAAAATTATTCTAGACTCAGTCACAGTCACAACAATGTATTAAAATGTAGTTTAAGCACAATAAACCTAGTAAATTATATCAATTAGCACATTGCAAGAAAGAATGAAGAAATCATATCTGGAGCAATTCTTAATCATTGAAACTTTACGTGAAATGTCATGCCGAGGGGAGAAGAAGATGAAAGCAGCCCCCCATGCGGCAGCAAGATGAGAGTAAGTGAGGGGGAGTATAACCACAGCAGGGCAGATCAACCCACCGCCATCATGGACGACATCCTGTCTCACCATGCGCTTGTCGCTTTCTCTGTCTCTGAAACTGGAAAAGCAGTTCTTTACTTTTCCTGAAGCAGAACCCACCTCAGCAGTCAGAATACACTCTCTAACCCTCTGTTGATATTCTGCTAAAGGTAACTACACATTTCTCTCGAAATCAAAGGTTTCTTTCGTGTCTTTTTATGCAGTATATAAGTGAAATCGTATGTAGTTCGGTACATAATATCTAAGCTAAATATCTGAATAGACCAACATGGCATATCACTCTTTTTAAATAGTGATAACAGAAATAATATAGACTCACTGTTCTCTGAATCCCAGGAGGAATTGAGATAATGAGAGTTAAAATGTCGGGACTGGAGGATCAACCGTTTAGACACGTGTGTGTACACAGCTGCTAAGGGAATCAGCAGTGTCTGTTTGGGTGGCGGAGATCAGATTGTCACTGGCTGATTGTTCGGGGCAGCCATTACAGATCAAGTGTGGCTGCTACTCACTCTCAGCGCTTCTCACTTTTGAGAAATCAGATAGTGTGTGTGTGTGTGTGTGTGTGTGTGTGTGTGTGTGTGTGTGTGTG
>JAAIIK010000023.1:7407539-7421531 GCA_014706435.1 Silurus glanis
TTTATTATTATTAATGGTTGTAGTAATAGTGGTGGTAGCAGTAGTACTTAGTATGAGGAGGAGGAGGAATCAAGGTTTAAAGCTGGAATTAAAAAAAAATAAATACTAGATAATATTTCAATATAAACTATAATTAGATGGTAAGATTACTACAGTTATCATATAATAACAGTAAATGTAAATTAGCCTATTTTACCGATTAGTATGTAAAGGATCACAAGAAGTTACCGCTGAATCACTAGTTAATATAACTGTAAGTCAGTATAAAGAAAAGTTCATGATCATTCTATTTAAGCACAGAAATACATTCCACTATGGCAAGTGCACAACAGCAGTTTGTATTTCAACTGCGCTGATAATCCACCACACTGCTGTTCCTGTCTAGACAGAATGTTAGTCTATTTAAAACACACTTTATATCAAGATATATTTGTCAGCATAAAGCATCAGTATTAAGACACAGGCTGTATCAGAGCCAGACTTTGTACGATTTATAAATTTAACACGATTTCAACGACATTTCGAACTTATGACATTTCGGTTTCATATATCGGATATTTTTATTTATTTATTTATTTGAACAAACTGAAGGTTCATTATCATACAACATTTTTGGCTATAAACTAGAAATATGAAATAAAGTCATTTTCATTTTTAGTGGTTCTTGTAAAAAATATGGTAAAATATTTCGCATAAATTTCCAAAGAATAGAAAGCAATATAAAAACTGTAATTAAAACAATTACTTTCATTGATTGTTATGCAAATAAAACAAATAGAAATGAATTACTTCATTTTGTTCTGGCGAGTTAATTTATGTCTCTTTCGGAAGCAGTTACCCTCGGTAGGCGTTCATAATCGAATCGAATATTTCTACATATTTCTTTCTTTCTACCTTTCGATGTGATCCAAATATTAAAATAATAAACCCATTACTGAAAAATGTACAATAACGGTCATAATGTAGATCCCCCACATTCTTCCATTGTTCTTGATTAGCCCATTAACTCACCAATAAAATCTGTAGAAATGAAACAGATTGTGATTACCACCACTGTATTACAGTAAAAAAAAAATTAAAAGAACGAATAAAAGTCTACTGAATCCCACTTGGAGACCCATAGGTCTTTACCCTGATATAGTGATACCCAGATGTGGCAAATATTAACCACAGAATAATATACATTTTACAGTTACTATGCAGTGTTATAGCTCTTAATAGTCTTAGTAGGAGTTAATTAAATTGGATAGATGATTTGACAAGTCATAAAATAAAACTTTAGGAGAATATTTGTGAAAGATATAAAACATATCCTTCCAAATAACAGGTCCCTTCTGATCAGTAAGTCATATCCAACCACAGAACAGTTGAATTCAATGTTTTTGTTTGTTGTACCATTTAGTGTAAATGTTAGTGCATGTTATGAAATATTTAAACCACATCACATCAAATTACAGAGATTACATTTTCCATTTTGTTGCATAAGAACATTGCCTGAAACTGATAATTTTGTGTTGCACTGTTGCTGCAAGATTCATTGGATAGACGGCAATGAATATGCAGATGTACAGATGTTCCTAAAGACAGTGAGTGTACAGTGTCTTGCGAAAGTATTCGGCCCACTTGAACTTTGCGACCTTTTGCCACATTTCAGGCTTCAAACATAAAGATATAAAACTGTAATTTTTTGTGAAGAATCAACAACAAGTGGGACACAATCATGAAGTGGAACGAAATTTATTGGATATCTCAAACTTTTTTAACAAATAAAAAACTGAAAAATTGGGCGTGCAAAATTATTCAGCCCCCTTAAGTTAATACTTTGTAGCGCCACCTTTTGCTGCGATTACAGCTGTAAGTCGCTTGGGGTATGTCTCTTTTTTCACTTTTGCACATCGAGAGACTGAAATCTTTGCCCATTCCTCCTTGCAAAACAGCTCGAGCTCAGTGAGGTTGGATGGAGAGCATTTGTGAACAGCAGTTTTCAGTTCTTTCCACAGATTCTCGATTGGATTCAGGTCTGGACTTTGACTTGGCCATTCTAACACCTGGATATGTTTATTTGTGAACCATTCCATTGTAGATTTTGCTTTATGTTTTGGATCATTGTCTTGTTGGAAGACAAATCTCCGTCCCAGTCTCAGGTCTTTTGCAGACTCCATCAGGTTTTCTTCCAGAATGGTCCTGTATTTGGCTCCATCCATCTTCCCATCAATTTTAACCATCTTCCCTGTCCCTGCTGAAGAAAAGCAGGCCCAAACCATGATGCTGCCACCACCATGTTTGACAGTGGGGATGGTGTGTTCAGGGTGATGAGCTGTGTTGCTTTTACGCCAAACATAACGTTTTGCATTGTTGCCAAAAAGTTCGATTTTGGTTTCATCTGACCAGAGCACCTTCTTCCACATGTTTGGTGCGTCTCCCAGGTGGCTTGTGGCAAACTTTAAACGACACTTTTTATGGATATCTTTAAGTAATGGCTTTCTTCTTGCCACTCTTCCATAAAGGCCAGATTTGTGCAGTATACGACTGATTGTTGTCCTATGGACAGAGTCTCCCACCTCAGCTGTAGATCTCTGCAGTTCATCCAGAGTGATCATGGGCCTCTTGGCTGCATCTCTGATCAGTCTTCTCCTTGTATGAGCTGAAAGTTTAGAGGGACGGCCAGGTCTTGGTAGATTTGCAGTGGTCTGATACTCCTTCCATTTCAATATTATCGCTTGCACAGTGCTCCTTGGGATGTTTAAAGCTTGGGAAATCTTTTTGTATCCAAATCCGGCTTTAAACTTCTCCACAACAGTATCTCGGACCTGCCTGGTGTGTTCCTTGTTCTTCATGATGCTCTCTGCGCTTTAAACGGACCTCTGAGACTATCACAGTGCAGGTGCATTTATACGGAGACTTGATTACACACAGGTGGATTCTATTTATCATCATTAGTCATTTAGGTCAACATTGGATCATTCAGAGATCCTCACTGAACTTCTGGAGAGAGTTTGCTGCACTGAAAGCAAAGGGGCTGAATAATTTTGCACGCCCAATTTTTCAGTTTTTTATTTGTTAAAAAAGTTTGAGATATCCAATAAATTTCGTTCCACTTCATGATTGTGTCCCACTTGTTGTTGATTCTTCACAAAAAATTACAGTTTTATATCTTTATGTTTGAAGCCTGAAATGTGGCAAAAGGTCGCAAAGTTCAAGGGGGCCGAATACTTTCGCAAGGCACTGTATATATACAGCACTGGTCAAAAGCTGGGACATGACATCCTCCTTCAGTGGTTCTTCTTAATTTTTATTTTCAACATTGTACATTAATAGTGAAGACATACAAACAATAAACAAACATTCATGGACTTATGTAGTAACCAAAACCATGTTAATAACCCAGAATATGTTTTATATTTTCAATTCTTCAAAGTAGCCATGATTTGATGACAGCTTTGCCAATTTTTGGCATTCTCCCAGTCAGCCTTATGAAGTAGTCACCTGAATGGTTTTTCAACCATCTTGAGGATTTCCCAAAGGTGTTTAGTGCTTGTTGGCTGCTTTTCCTGCACTTGCCAGTCAAATTGGTCCCAAACCATCTGAAGTGGATTTAGACCAGGTGAATGTGTAGACCAGGTCATCTGATGCAGAAAAAAATAGCCCTTAAATAACTTAAAGATGGGTTGGCAGGTTGCTGCAAAATTCTGTTCTAGTCATGCTGGTTAAGTGTTCCCCCTTAATTTTGATTTGATCACCAACAGTGTCACCAGCAAAGACCCCTCCTACCCCCACCCCATCACACCTCCTCCACCATGCTTCAAAAAGGGAAACACATTTAGGAACCTGCGTTCATGAGTTTGCCAGGCTGTCAAATTTGCTAGATGATCTGCAGTGGTAATGCATGATCCATGTTTTATGTACTGAAGGACAGCTTACATACCTGACCTGGCCCTCAGGTCAATACTAGAAAACCCACTGCTGCATAAGAAGAAATTGCCAGTTTTGTGGTGCAGGAGATGTTTTGTTCTCACTGCAGGATGGAGTTACTCTTCTTTTTTTTCTCTTCACTAATTAGTATAGTTTTATGTTCCATGAAATGTCAAACCTAGCCACTCATGATAATCTAAAATGTTACCTTTGTTGTGGATTATATGAAGATTACTGATTTCCATAGCAAATCATAACCAATCTCATTATTATTAATGGCTATGATGATTACTTTATGAGATTTGAGCTTTTTTAAATTGCAGTGTTTAAAATACAGTCATAGGCAATTACACCATCCTTTGTTTCTAGGCTTTAATTTATCTGGGCCTACATACGTCTTAATGGGACAAGGTCGGAACTAAGGATGCCAGTATGCTGATGTAAAAAGGATCAGTGTCCTGTAAATGTGCATGACATAATTTCAGCCCAGATTTCTGCAGGACACATATTCAAATTCTGGCATAAAATGGAGTTTCTTTTTATCTAAATAACTGTAAGATTCCTAGGTCTGGTGGCTGCAAAAGAAACTCAGTTGTGTTTCCATATTCTTTTTCTTAGAAAAGGGGCCCAGCCATTAGGGGTGCACAAGACAGTGCACTCTTAGTCCCGGTCCCAAGCCCAGATAAATGGTGAGGGTTGCGTTATGAAGGGCATCCAGCGTAAAACATGTGCCAAATCAAATATGCGGATCAGGAATCAGAGATTCATACCGGATCGGTCGAGGCCCGGGTTACCAACGACCGCCACAGGTATTGTTAGCCAACGGGGTACTTCAGTTGGCTAAAAGAAGAGAAGGAGAGGAGGAAGACATCTACAGAGACAGCAGGAAAAGGAGAAGTGTAGGAGAGAGGAGGTTGGTACTTTAATTGTGGGTACTATGACTGGTAAAGGGAGTGAGTTAGTTGATATGATGGAGAGGAGAAAGGTATCTTGTGTGTTCAGGAGACCAAGTGGAAAGGGAGTAAGCCCAGGAACATTCTGATTCTGAAGGAACAGTACAGTAAGAGTGTAGTGGAGGTAAAGAGAGTTTCTGATAGGGTGATGAACGTGGAGCTGGAAGTTGAAGGGGTGATGATAAATGTCATCAGTGCTTATGCTCCACAAGTGGGTTGTGAGATGGAGAAGAAGGAACAATGCTGGAGTGAGTTACATGAAATGGTAGAAGGTGTACCTAGGAATGAACGATTGGTGATTGGGGCAGATTTCAATGGGCATGTAGGTGAAGGGAACAGAGGTGATGAGGAGCTGATGGGTAGGTATGGCCTTAAGGAGAGGAATGTGGAAGGGCAGATGGTGGTAGATTTTGCTAAAAGGATGGAAATGGCAGTGGTAAACACTTATTTTAAGAAGGAGGATCATAGGGTGATGTATAAGAGTGGAGAACTGCACACAGGTGCACTTTGTTCTATGTAGGAGATGCAACCTGAAGGAGATTGGAGACTGTAAGGTGTTGGCAGGGGACAGTGTAGCCAGACAGCATCGGATGGTGGTCTGTAGGATGGTTTTGGAGGCGAAGAAGAGAAGGAGAGTGAGGACTAAAAAAAGAATAAGATGGTGGAAACTGAAGGAGGAAAACTGTAGTGTGAGGTTCAGGGAAGAGGTCAGACAGGGGCTCAGTGGTGGTGAAGAGGTGCTGGATGATTGGGCAACTACTGCAGAAGTGATAAGGGAGACAGCTAGAAAGGTACTTGGTGTGACATCTGAAAATAAAAAGGAAGACAAAGAGACGTGGTGGTGGAATAAGGAAGTGCAGGAGAGCATAAAGAGAAATAGGTTGGAGAAATGGTATTTGGATCGACAGCGTGATGAGAAAAGTAGGCAGGAGTACAAGGAGATGCAGCAGCAGGTAAAGAGGGATGTGGCGAAAGCCAAGGAAAAGGCATATGAGGAGCTGTATGAGAAGTTTGACACTAAAGAAGGACAAAATTATTTGTACCAACTGGCCAGGCAGAGGGACCGAGCTGGGAAGAATGTGAGCAATAAAGGATGGAGATGGAAATGTGTTGACTAGTGAGGAGAGTGTGTTGAGAAGATGGAGGGAGTATTTTGCATTTTTGTATTTTTGTATACAGCAGTGAAGTGTGCAGTAGGAACGGCAGACTGGTTCAAAGATCAGCTCTGAGTAGAGAGCAAGTTGAGAAGAACCTGGACAGGTGGAGGTATGCGCTGGAGAGAAGGGGAATAAAAGTCAGTAGGAGTAAGACAAATTACATGTGTGTGAATGAGAAGGAGGGCAGTGGAGTGGTGTGGTTGCAGGGAGAAGAGGTGGTGAAGGTTTCAGAGTTTAAGTACCTGCGGTCAACAGTGCAAGGAGGTGGAGCTGGAGGTAGCAGAGCTGAAGATGCTGAGATTTTCATTTGGAGTGATAAGGATCAACAGGATTAGAAACGAGTTTAATAGAGTGGACACACATGTAGGACGTTTTGGAGAAAAAGTTAGAGGCACAATTAAGATGGCTTGGACATGTGCAGAGGAGAGACATGGGGTATATCGGTAGAAGGATGCTGAGGATGGAGTCGCCAGGAAGGAGGAAAAGAGGAAGGCCATTGAGGAGGGATATGGATGTGGGGAGGGAAGACATGCAAGTAGTTGGTTTGAAAGAGGCAGATGTAAAGGACAGAGTGGTATGGAGACGGATGATCCGCTGTGGCGACCCCTAATGGGAGCAGCCGAAATAAGACTATAAGATGGACTTATAACCACTTCCAACATTGAAGTCAAAGCAGATGTCCTTACTTCTTGGCATTATGTAGACACACCCCTTAGTGTTCCAGAACAGCAAAATACTGCTCTGTGTTTATATAGAGGCAGTCATACTTCTTGTTTAACTAATCTTATGCATTTCATTAGCAATCCCTGACTGCTAATCACTCTCTTAATGCTTATGGAAGTACTCAGAGTGTACTTATTCTTTCCCCACCTAATTTCTGAACATTGAACATTTTGCAACTTATAACCTTTCGGCTTCTCCCGTTAGGGGTCGCCACAGCGGATCATCCGCATGTTTGATTTGGCACGTTTTTACCCTGGATGCCCTTCCTAACGCAACCCTCCCCAATTTATCCGGGCTTGGGACCGGCACTGAAAGTGGCTGGGGTTGGTTCCCTGACCGGGGATCGAACCTGGGCCGCAGCGGTGAGAGCGCCACATCCTAACCACTAGACCACCATGGAACCTCTAAACTTTCTTTCGGCTTCTCCCGTTAGGGGTCGCCACAGCGGATCCTCCGCATGTTTGATTTGGCACATATTTTTACGCTGGATGCCCTTCCTAACGCAACCCTCCCCATTTATCCGGGCTTGGGACTGGCACTAAGAGTGGCTGGGGTTGGTTCCTTGACCGGGGATCGAACCCGGGCCGCAGCGGTGAGAGCGCCGCATCCTGACCACTAGACCACCAGGGGACCACTGAACATTTTGCAACTAATTAGGTTAATTGACTACAGGTCAGTAACATGACTGAGTATAAAAATACCTTTTCTGAAGTAAAACTGGGCAGAGATTCACCAATCTGCAAAATAAAAATGTGTCTAAAAAATTGTGAAACAGATTCAGAATAATGCTCCTTAACATTAATGGCAGACTTCAAATATCTCATAATCTACATTTCATAATATCATCCAAAGCTTTCAAGAATCTAGAGAAATCTTTGTTCCTGCTGTTCTGTGGACCATCCAGCTTGTTATCAGTGCTTAATTTAAAAATCCTGCATCTCGGATGGTATGGGAGTCATTAGGGCCTATGGAATGGGAAGCTTTCAGGTCTGGAAATGAATATCCAGGTTTTAGAGCAAAAATACTTCTATCCAAATGCTTCTATGAGAACTTTTAGGGAAGGACTTGCATATTTCAGCAAGCCAATGCTCTACTGCATACTCCATCAATTACAAGAGCATAACTTGTAGTAGAAGACTCCAAGTGCTGAACTGACATGACTGCAGTCCAGACCTTTCACCAATTGAGAACAGTACATTTCCTCAGTTTTAACACTTGTATATTTAATATATGTTTTCTATGCTCTGTTCTAAATATGTGAACATAGAAGTTTTGCAGATCATATCATTCAGTTTTTATTTACATTTTACACATTATCCTAACTTTTTTGGAATAAGTGTCGCAAACAATGTATGCAACACAGTAATGAAAAAGAGAACTAGATTTATATACAGGGTGACATATGTAGAATTTACAAATCTTACATACAAATATGTGCAGGTTGAAGGCCGTTCATAGAATTTGTCGAATTGTTGCAATGTAATAAAGAATAAATAAGAAATGAATGTAAAGTTTATTGTACATATTGCAGCTGAATGTGTTCACATGTATTGTACATATTGTATTGAGTTTGATTATCTGTAGCAATCAAATGAATTCAGTGTTTATGAGGTAAATGGTCTGGCAGGAAAAACTTCTTATGTCATGAAGTCTATTTTTCATACCAGAACCTGAACAAATATCCATTTAATGAAAACAATGACAGATGAATCAGTTTTCCAACTCTGAACAGTTTTTCAACTCATAAACATCAACACTCATGTATTTGTGCTAGTGTGAAGTAATATTTACTGGTGGCTGGTGGTGATAGAATGATAGTCTACAATCTTACAATACAGTACAAAAGATTTACAATGCTAATTATAGTGTTAATAGCAATAACAAACACAAACACACTTACTTACAGACTTACTTACACACTTAAGGGCAGATATGGAGATATATTAACGGTTGACCAATGTTTAGTACAGGGGTCACCAACATGAGTCGCCCGCGGGCTTTTTTCTAACAATAGCTGTTTCCTACCTTGTTAAATCATTGTTGATCATTATTGTGAGAAATCATTAACATGATCAGTGTCTTCACATAGATGAATATAATGAATTATTAATAATAACATATAATTAAAGATAAATTGAGCAAATGTGTTATTTCAGAAGTGTGTATCAAACTGGTAGCCCTTCACATTAATCGGTACCCAAGAAGTAGCTCTCAGTTTCAAAAAGGTTGGTGACCCCTGGTTTAGTATTTCAAGCCAATAATGAACAAATTCCTTAAACAGATTCCTGTTGCATTTCCTTTGAACACAGTAAACAGCAAATCTGTTACCCTCAAAACAAATTACACAGCACTTATAAATCTTTCATCACTGAAACATTTTTCTAGCAAAAGAAGAGATCCTTCGTCATTTTTCCTGCAGTCCCACCACATGTTCATTGGATTTAATACCCCCCACGATTCTCCAGACCCTTCCTCCCTTCATAACTATTATCATTAATGACCCCATATCATCTGGTCATGTTCCTACTACATTTAATAGAGCAAGGGAATATTCCCATAATAAACCCACTGATCACTCAGACATCAGCAACTCCCAATTCGTATGATTTCTCTCTTCTTTTTTTCCTTAAATCCTTGAATGCACTGTCCATAAGCAACTCTCTATTTGTAGTCAATAATCTGTCCCTTATTTATGATAGAACAATGTTCAAGATCCCAACTATCAAAAACTAATAAACTGTTAATAATAGAGCAATTTACAGTAAAAATTAGAGATTAGTGGATTAATGTACAATAAATTATTATTGTGCAATGCAAATTTAAGTGACTATTTCTTATATATCAGCAGTTTTTGATGACAATTTTTATATATTTAAACATGTCAAGCTTCTTGTCCTTTTAAATTCAATTGAATGTTGATTACCAGCAATACTTGATTTTTCGATTGCATGAAAGCAGCTATAAAGGCATTCCCTCATCAAAAGAAGCCTGTTATTTTCCTTAATGAGATAAAAATTGTAAATATAAAATCTATAGGGATGTGTACATGCAGTTAGTATCACAACTACTGTGCAGTAAAATAAATATAGTGATTATATATAGGAAATGTGTGATTCTTGTGCCCCAAAGAAATTAATTTTTCAAAGAAGCTTGTGTCATCTGTTTGTAGGTTATACCCCAGTTAGTTTTCTGTAGTTTCTGTAGTTTTTTGTTTCGTGTTACTTTTTTGTTAATTTGTTATTTTATTTTATGTAGCACCTTAGTCCTGAGGTACTGTCTACTGTACTGTATGTGGTTGGAATTACAAAATATAGCTTACTTGACTATACACACTCAATGTTTCACCTCATCTCCTCATCTTATATATACAAACATTAATTTATACTCATCTGTTGTATAAAAAAATTGACAAAAAAAAGAACTAATTTAATAGATGGTCTGGATGAGTTGTGATGGTCTTTTTATTCTTCTCATATTTATGAATTTGATCTTTGGTATTAGCGCCCTCTTCATGAAAGTTCGGCAAAACATTTATGTATCAATACACTTAGAACAGATTTTCTCCTCTTTCCCATAATGTAATCATGTGCTCTTTAAAACTGGTATGCTATCTTTTCCCTGCACTATTATATGCGAAAGTTTGTTCTGTATATTTACTCCATGCAAATAAAACGAGTAACTGTTTCAGATGTAGGTCATGCGATCCTGTTGGGTAAGGAAGTGATGTCATTTTTGGGCGGAAGTTATGATTGAGTATACGGAAGTGGCTAATATTTGGAGTGTAAAACTGGGCAAAGACAATGAATAAAAGTTGAACCATCACACTGATTTCATCCAGGAAAGGTAACACTGTATTTCTGTACTTATTATATTAGATCGGTTTGGATGCAGGGACTCGTTTTGTTATTGTGTGCTTCAGTGTGTGTTGTTGGTTGTTAGCTGTGTACCACGACAAGCGTACATGCCACCTGGGGGACTGAGTTCTGGTTTCAGAGTTCGATTCATCCTGAGCATAAATACTCCTAAATTACACACACTGATCACATGGACGTGTGTGTCGATCCTAGTCTAGAATCCCGTTTGTTTTTGAACTAGTTATTTTGGACGTTTATTTATAAACTTGCTTGCTGAGAGTTGCCCTGGTTGCTTATGAAGTAGATAGATTTATATTCGACTTACGATAATAAATTGAAGGGACTGTCGAGAGCGATTACAGACTTACACACTTACAGCACGACATATACACTTCCTGTTCTGGTCTTCTGTCATACCTGGTTTCTCTCCTCGGTCTTGGATATACATAATAATACATAATAATATATAATAATACATAATGACATATCCAGGATGTATGTCTGGATACAGATGTGTGATCTTTAATCACCAATAAATAGTTAATGGATTAGACTATAAGAACATGTAGAATAAACTGTCTTTGTTTTTGTCCCTCTCTCTCTTCATGTCTCTCGCTCTGTCTTTCTATTTCTCTTTCTCTCTTTCTCTGTCTTTCTTTCACTCTCTCTCTCTCTGTTTCTCTTTCTTAGTCTCTCTCTCTCTCTCTCTCTCTCTCTCTCTCTCTCTCTCTCTCTATGTTTGTCTGTCTGTTTGTCTGTCTGTCTGTTTCTCTCTTGCTGAAACATATTAAGTCTAAACCCTTTCTGCAAACAGAAGGGGACGTGTACGTGCAGTCAGTGCGACAACTGCTTGTTTATATATGTATTGTAAATATAACTAATATAATTTTGTGCAAAATATAATTTTACGTATATAAAATTGAAAGTTTCTTCACTGGAGCTAACTCGCTACATCATGATTATATGCCTTTCCACAAAGTAGAACCCAAGAAAGGCACAGTCTACAAATGCTGGCCCACCCCCTTTCCCCACTCCCAGATTAAACATGCTCCTGGGGTAGCAGTGATCCTGACTTCTTTTCAGACCTGCCTGATTGATTCCAATTGATTGCTTCAGGTGCTGCCGTGTATGAACAGTCTGAAGCTCCGTGCAGCTACTGTGGAGAGATAAAATAAAAAATCATGAAGATGGATTTGTACTGTAGTCAATGTAAACCGTCTGCCACAATGTTCTAGGACCATGAGCAGTTTTTGCATTCAAGCCAGTGAACAGTTGATAACCAACAATGATGGAATTATAATTAAAGGGACATTCGGTGTCACACAGATGTGGATAGATTCTTTTTTTCAGTCTGTTTTTTCCTTAAGGTTTCTCCCTCACATCATCTCAGGGAGTTTTTCCTTGCTGCTCTCTCTACTGGCTTGCTTATTAGGGATACCATTATAATGGATAAATTTGGCAATCTGTAAATAAAAAAAAAAAAAGTATATTTTTAATATATTTACCTCTGTAAAGCTGCTTTGTGATAATGTCCATTGTGAAAAGCACAATACAAGTAAAACTTTATTAAATTGACCTCGCTTATACTCTTGAATAGACAGACGTGTATATACAAATGGACAGCTAAATGCATTCTGCTGCCTCAAGTGTTTTATTCATGTTGTAGAGATATGCAGGCATGATTTAATGCCTCTTAGGCCTGTAATCAAAGACCTGTCCCGATATGAACAGCAGCTGATGGTATGTGTTTTTTTGCAACATGCTCAGTGTCTGTACTGTTTTTCTGCAGTAAAAACTTACTTTTGATCAACGAGCAAAACTTCCTGCTGATAAAAAGACATTTGAATGATCTAATATAACTAACGTAACGAAGTCCGTAAATATTGCTGAGTTGGAATACAAATTCGAGTGGTACTAAATTAGAGTGGTACTAAACAGTACACCAACGTATCCAGTTACCTTCTTCAGGAAATAAGTTAGTTCATGTCTCAGCCATGTCCAACTTTTTCCTCTACCATGATTTCATTTTCAGGGCTCAGAGATTGTCAAGATGCTGGAGTCATATGTCACTCCACTCTTGATGAGCTATGTGAACCGCTACATTAAGAACCTGAAGCCTTCTGATCTGCAGCTCTCACTTTGGGGGGGTGATGTGGTGCTCAGCAAGTTGGATCTCAAACTGGATGTTCTGGAGCAGGTAAAATAATCTTTTTTTTTTTTTTTTTTACATTGTAGAGAAAATGTAAGCTTTTATTATTTCATTATGACACCTATATCAGTCTATATCAATGTACATGCAGATATTGTCCTTAAAATAGTAAAATTGATTAAAACTCTTTTATTATTGGATGGACTCCAAGGATGGATTTGTTTGCCAACACATCTCACAGACGCTTGATTGGATTGAGACTCCTGGCCAAGTAAACTTGTTGAACTCTTTGTCCTGCTTCTCAAACCATGCCTGAACTATTTTTATGGCTTGATAGTATATTTAACCTGCTAAAAGTGGCCACTGCTATCAGGGAATATATTTGCCTTGAATAGGCGTACAAGGTCTGCAATGGAATTTAGGTAGGTGGTACGTGTCAAAGTAGTATCCCCATGTATACCAGGACCAAAAACATTGCCCTGAGCATCACGCTGCTTCTGCTGTTTTGCCTTTTACCCATAGTGCATTGTATTGCCATTTCTTATGCAGGTAGGTGATGTACACTCACCAGACCACATTCATATGATCAGTGTTGGGCAACGTTACTTTTAAAAATAATGCATTACAATATTGAGTTACTCCCCAAAAAAATAACTAATTACGTTACTTAGTTACTTTTTATGGAAAGTAATGCGTTATATTACTTTTGCGTTACTTTTGCGTTACTTGTATCTCTTTCACGCCTTACAGGTGTAACAGGTGTAATATAGATAATTGCCATTAAGAAATAAGTTATATTAGGGCAAAAGACATGTCTTAAACATTTAAAATGTTTAATAACTTCTTAGAGAACCATAAGATGATCGACTAACTTTTGACCACAAGGCTGAACACTTTCCAGTCGCACTTCTGTACACTGCTTTTCAATTTGCCTTCGCCGTCAGGAATGTAACTATCGTTCGTGTATATAAGGTTAAGTGTGTGGGCTGCACACCGGTGATGTGGAGGAAGAACATACCTTTCGCTGTCATCTCATAAAACTTCGTGCAATTCCGTAAATAAAAAAAGTCCTCGTCTACATCATTCTCTGCTTCATCATCAGCTTGAAACATTCTGAACGCTTTTACAAAGTTCGTGCTATTATCAGTGACTGTGGCAGTTTATCTTCCCAAAAAGAGCAAACGAGCTGTGAATTTGCTCTCTCTCTCTCTCTCTCTCTCTCTCTCTCTCTCTCTCTCTCTCTC
>JAAIIK010000023.1:7422331-7434465 GCA_014706435.1 Silurus glanis
TCTATCTATCTATCTATCTATCTATCTATCTATCTATCTATCTATCTCAAATAAATAAATAAATAAATAAATAAAACCATGATTCCTGATGCTTCAAGGCTCTCAGTAGACAGGGGTCAAACATAGACATTTTCACTAGTCTGCAGCTACCCAATGTTCTGACACTTTGCTAATGTTGTCAGCAATAGCAATTTCAGGATTGCATTCTAAACGTTTTCTGTGGGATTGGCCCAGAAAGGCACAGTCTTTGCTTCCCATTTGCATCAGGGAGCACAGGGCAGCAATGACACTAGTCCAGCTTTCTAGTTGTCCCTCCTTGGACCACTTATTTGGAGGTACAACACCCAACAAGACTATTGTTTAGAAGATTCTCTGACCCAGTTGTCTAGTCATTCCAAGGTAGCCCTTATAATAGTTGCTCAGTTTAACACTTGCATTTTTGGAAGCTTTTTTCCTGCTTCCATCAATATCAACTTTGTGAACTGACTTGCTACCTAAAATATCCCACCCCTTATCAAATATTGTAAAATCCTCTATGTTTTTGCTCCTATTTGAACAGTGGATAGTAATATACATTTACCCTTACCATATGTTTGTTGTTGTGATGTCACTGACAGGTTTGGTTTAGGTTTGAGATCACATAAATCATCTTTTGACCATGTTTTCTTTATATTTATTCAATGTTTTATTATTCTAGTATTGTGGTATGTATATTCTATGAATGACTATGAAAGATCTTAGTGAATGATGATGTACATTTAGAATACATATTGTAGAAATGTCATTTCTTTTAGTTTGCCTTTAATAAAAATGCACAAAATTGATAATGACCACGATTGAAAGGAATTAAGATGTTTCTAGAACTCTTTAACTGTGTTCTGGCCAGATTCCTGTTTTGTGTTTCCACTGGACTGCAGAAACCATGAACCATCCAAAAAAAAAAAAAAAAAAAAAAAAAAAAAAAAAAAAAAAAAAAAAAATCATGTGAATTGTATGGTCTTATTTTATATGCTCTAAACATTTTTATATAAACGCAGGTGCTTAAGTTGGTTGGCATTGGCATTGGTCCTTTTGAAATATTAGCCTCTAACCAATCAGTATTTACCATTTACGTTTTAATAACAAATTTCCTGTTTTAATGCAGTGCTCAAGCTCTTGAATGGGATTAACTTGTGACTTATAGTCTGTTTCTTGTCTGCATTTGTGTGTTTGTGGTACAGGAACTGAAGCTTCCGTTCACCTTTCTAAGCGGTCATATCCATGAATTGCGAATCCACGTACCATGGACCAAACTGAGCTCGGAACCAGTGGTTGTTACAATCAACACCATGGAGTGCATCCTAAAGCTGAAAGATGGTTCTCAGGTGGGTAATTCATGCTAAAGCACACAAATAAATGAAACGATATTCTTTGCAAGTGAAGTTATTATTTTTATTTTTATTCATAGTGTGTCTTGGCAAAGTAAACAAACATAATATTCTTTGTAACGTTTAAAGAGGTCCCCAATTCCAAAAAAGTAAAATGTAAATAAAAACAGAATGCAATTATTTGTAAATCTCATAAACCCATATTTTATTCACAATGAAACATAGAAAACATATCAAATGTTCAACGTGAACAAGTGTATTGTTTTAAGGACAAAATATGGTAACAGTGGTATTCTGTATAAACTATTGCACCCCCCATACCATCAGAGAGGCAGGCTTTTGAACTGAGCACTAATGATAAGCTAAATGAACTCTTTTTTTTTTCTTTAGTCTGGAGGACAGGGCATCCATGATGTCTAAAAAAAAAAAAAAAAAAAAGATTTTTGTAACCCAGAGCAGTTTTATTTCAATCTATATTAAATGAGCTTTCACTTACAGAAGATGGTGGATCATGTTCACATATGGTAGAGCTTTAACCTGCATTTGTGGATGCCGTAGTGAAACGATTTCTGAAGGTGTTTCCAAACCCATGCAGTGATTCACATAGAGCTTGTGCCTGTTTTGAATGCAGTGCCACCTGAAGACCAAATATCATGTGCATCTAAGATTGATATTTGTCCTTTTCCCATGGGATTTCTCCAGATTGTTGGATTTCTTCTTGATATTATTTTCTGCAGATATTATTTACTGTAATGATCTAGAGTGTATAGACTGTCCTCAGTTTAAACATTTGATAGGTTTTCTGTGTTTTAATGTGAATTTTTGAAGTTTCTGAAATACTAATAAGCCATCTAACAACACCCATGCCACTGAGATCACACTTTCCCATTTCTTATGTTTAAATGGAACATGACGTGAAACTCCTGACCTACAGACCTGTATATGCATGATTTAAAGCAGTGTTTCTCAACATGTCAGTCACGACCCAAAAGTGACAAACACAGAATTGTTTTGAGTGGGTTTCTATATGTGTAGTCAAAGAATGGACAAAAAGTGATTGAAATATTTTTCTGATGTTTTTATTTTGAAAGCCATTGACATGATTACCCTGATTGAAAAGTGAGATAAGATAAGATCAGATATATCTTTATTCATCCCACAGTGGGGAAATTTCTTTGTTACAGCAGCAAAGGAAGGAAATGTGCAAATAAATAAAAAAGTAGAGACATAATACAAGTATATACATCACAGTGTATAAATACAGAAGAAAAAGAAAAAGAGACCACCAACAAAGTAGTTACACTTTCAAACATATTGCACATAAGTAATATTGCGTGGTTAAAATTAGTGTTAATGGGCAGTTATTGCACAAAACTTTGTTATTGTTATTATTGCACAGTTAAAAACACTGATGTGGTTTTATGGTGATTATTATGGTAACAAAGTAAACTTTTACTTTAACAAAGTATTTTCGTTCCAGGAATAAATCTAGCGAAACCCCAGTATGACCCTGAATATGTAAAATATGGATGTAGGTACATTCATAAGATAAGATATACCTTTATTCATCCCACAGTGGGGAAATTTCTTTTATGACAGCAAAGAATAAGTTCTCTATTGATGGGATATTAAAAGAAACGTCAAAGTTGTGAACCACAATAAATGATGTGCCAAGGACTTCCTGTGTTTTAAAAATGTATGCAAAGACCTGGGCTCTAGGCACATACAGCTGTTGTTCCACTCTGAAGTTTTGGCATTGGAGCCGTAACAGTGACCTATAAGACATATTTACATAACATTTAAACAAAAGAAGATGTTCTTACAAATTAAGGGCTTGTGGCAGCTGAAACTGTCCCCATGTTACTTGTGGTCCTGCTTCTGCCTGGCAGAAGTTACACTTCTTTTTTCCCCAACAGATACCATATCTGTTATCTTCTAAACTCTAGCACTAAACTACTTGAGTGGCCTTTATTGCTATTTATTTATGAGCTTTATTTTATAGCTCATCAGCCTCAGCTCTCCTTTTCATTCTTCCTGTGGTGTACTCACATTCCAACACAATTTACATGCACACACACACACACACACACACACACACACACACACACATACTTTAGCTTTTTGACCTGAGATTTAAAGTTTATTTATACAACCTAGCAGGGGCTATAAACCTAGGAGGGGCTACTTAACATGTGCCTTAGCCCACTTCAAGTCCTGTTTCTGTTCTCTCATCTAACACTCTCATCTCCTTCACTTTCCTCTGTTCCTCATATGGTACATTTACAGGAAAAATGTATGTTTTGTGTTTGTAGGATGAAAATGAGAGCAGCACATCCAGTTGGAGTGCCTCCGAGAAGAATGTGCCTAAACCTCGACGGGTCCAGCAGAGTTCCCCTGACCCTGACTTACCCCCTGGTGAGTGATGTCTCCAGGGCCAAAGTGTTGGCTCTTATCAGACACAAACAACCATCTTGTGTGTCTTTTTTCTCTCAGTGTGTTTTGTTTACTTACTTCTCTGTAGAGTTGATCAGGATTTACATCAAATAACTTTTGTTCTAACTTAAAAAAACATTTATCTTTTATTTTTTATTCAACAGCACATTATTTGTTCAGAAACTATATTTATATTAGATTAGATTATATTAATATTATTCCATCATTTATTGCAATTAATTTATTGCAAGTTATATTTGTATAGTCTTTTACAGAAAATGTTATAAAAATGTATTTGTGTGAAGCCTTGATTTATTAATTATTTTAACATAATGTCTAGCACAAAACCACACACCCTTGATCTGGATTTTGTGCTTTTTAATCTGATATTTAGCCAGGAAATCCGTTTCATTAACAATCAAAAAAGTATAATCATTGGCAAAAACACATTCTCCTGGCTGACAGAGACCTACTCTTCTCTTAACTTATTACTAACCAGTGTCAACAC
Organism: Silurus glanis; assembly: GCA_014706435.1. Lineage (NCBI taxonomy): Eukaryota > Metazoa > Chordata > Actinopteri > Siluriformes > Siluridae > Silurus > Silurus glanis. Next base: position 7,426,640 of record JAAIIK010000023.1, read on the forward strand.
ACAGACAAATATTTAATTTAAGCGACACCATCTGAAGGACCGTGCCAAACTCAAAAGTGTTCATTTAGCCCCATGAAGAGCCATAGAAGAGCTTGTTCAGTAGAGCAGTTAAGCGAATGAGTTTCTTGTGTGTTTAGGGAGGATTTGCTTGCATGGGCTTAAATGAGAAGACATCCCACCTGACACTGCGAACACACATTCCCTCACTTTGTCCCATGAGCCTATGATTTGAGAGTTTGCACTTCATCTCAGATGCACAAATATTTATATGTGTTGTGTAATGCTTGATTATGCCAGAAGAAAACAACTTTGAAGTTATCGCACTGGGTTTTCCTGTTTCCTGGAGAACAGAGCTCGAGTATAGCAGGATTCAAATGCCAGAAATAAGGAGTTCAGAGTTCACTTGTGTACATTTTATTCCCCCAATAATGATAATGAGAGGGTACTGCCCCTTTACCAACTGAAGAATGCACTGCATCAGCTCAGCAGTAAATCTTCTGTGGTAATGGTATGGAACTGGAACTGTCTCATTGTAGAGAGGACTAGGGAGGAACTGCACTCTCACATTTCTCCCTCCCCACATCAACTCATCAATCAGTGTGTGGTTAAAGGTAGTAATATTAGGATTTCTGCAGTAAGACTGGGCGACTGGGCAGGTCTTATATTACAGAAACAAATACTCAAAAAGTAGGGTTTTTAAAGTGGTCGTGTTTTTCACAGTTTTCACAGTTTTCAGATATTCATCCTGTTATTAAATGTGTAACGATGTCTAAATGATACTAAAAGTGTTTTTATAAAATCTCATTTGCTACAAGGGATTTTGTTGACTATTTAGGACATTTCCGGTTTGGGTGGAAACAAAGAAAAGGGGATTTTTAACAGTTGCTTTTAATGGTGGGAGATGGGAAAAGCACAAGTTTGAGTATTCTGTCAGAAATACACATCACACCCATCAGAGTGTTTAATTTAAGAACCCGAAACTGAAATGAATTCAATAGAAAGTAAAGCGATATGCAGGATTGATGCTGGAATGAGCATTGTGTCTAAAAAAGGATAAAAGCTCTTTCCTTTATGACCAAGTTAAGCAGCCCTAATAAGATCGTATAGACCCCATGGGCCTTACCCAGATGTGGGTACTTCAGCGTAGAGGACTCCAATTGCACTGACACCAATCCACTATTCTGTCCTGAGAGGCTGACCCTCAGTGCTTAACATCAATAAAACCCTAACCAATGAAGACCACAATCCAATGAGTTAGCCCAAAATGTCAGTATATATACAGAGTGTATATATAATATATATACAGAGTACTGTAATTTCCGGACTATTAAGCGCACCCAAATATAAGCCGCACTCACTGAATTTTACAAAGATTTTTATTTTGAACATAAATAAGCCGCACCTGTCTATAAGCCGCAGGTGCCTACATTGCAACTAATGAACTTTACACAGGCTTTAACGAAAGACAGTGTCTGTTACACGGCTTGTATCTAAACAGTAGCCTACCAAGAAATTAATTGTTCACTGTCTTCCTCCTTCCTTTCACAACAATTTCTCTGGGGAGTTTTTCTTTTGGCATCGTCGTGTGTTTAAAAATCACCATCGGTGAAGCTTTTCTCCCGATGCCGTGCAGCTCAGAACACAGGTGAAGTGCGTTTTTTCATGCCCGGTTGTTTTCAGCGTGACGAATGATACGCATTTCCTGTAGACAGTCCGAGTGAGAGGCAGGTCAAACGTCAGAGGAACCTCATCCATATTTATGATGTGGTGCGGCCCGATTCAGTGGGAGCGCGATTTGATATAAAGAATTTCATTGGTTCACTTTAACCCATTCGGAAATTTCATTGGTCTAATGTTATGGTGCTCAGTTTTTTGGCTTGAAGCTTGTGAAACCGGGAAAATCCCCGGAAAAATCCATAAATTAGCCGCTTCATTGTTTAAGCAGCGGGGTTCAAAGCGTTGGAAAAAAGTAGCGGCTTATAGTCCGGAAAATACGGTATATATAATATATACAGAGAACAGGATACACCAAAATAAATGAACTGAGTTCTGGTGACACTGGAAGAAAGCAGATGAACAGAGTGCACAGAGATGGGGATATAGTCTTATAGGGAGGGTGTTGGGAGAGGCGGTCTGAGTGCTTTTTCCCTGGTTCTGCAGTCTTTATGCTGCAGTATACCGTGTTACCAAAATTATCTGTTAGGCCAAGCTCCCAATCAGTGTCACAAGAAAAAAAGTTATTTCTGTAGAGGTATAGCACTTAGGATTCTGATAAAACTCTTCTAATAAAATTCAACTCGAAGTTGAATTTACTTGCTTTTTACATTTTTTTTTTTTTTTAACATGACTCATAGGTTACACGAATTGTGTGGGCATATAGTTTAATCCACTGAGGACAAATTAATCATCATTTTAGAGTTTGAGTATTCGCTAATTCTTTTGTTTGTTTTTTCTCTTTTTGTAAATACTGTATATTCGATTAAAGGTGTTATATTTTCATCCATCCTTAGAGATCTCTGACATGTATATAAAGGATAATTTGATGTCTCCCTCCCTACCTCTCTTTCTCTGCAGGCTATGTACAGAGTCTGATCCGCCGTGTAGTAAATAACTTAAACGTTGTGATCAATAACCTGATCCTGAAGTATGTGGAGGATGACATAGTGCTGTCGGTCAACATCACGTCGGCAGAGTGTTACACAGTAGATGAGCAGTGGGAGCGGGCCTTTATGGACATCACCCGTAAGTTTTCAGATGCTACCTAGTGTAATTCCATGAAAGTGAGTTGAACTTTGATGAGTGTTACACCTCTTCTGTGCATGCTGTTAACTGAGTCCATCATCTCGCTGCTACCGATCACAAACAGGTTCCATTTTGTTTGTTTTTTTTTATACATAAAAAGCAGAGACAGTCATAATTTTTGTTCTGCTGATTTCAGCATAATACCAGTGGTATTTTTTTTAAAAATTAGGATCAACAAAATGTAAATGAGGTTTTTTTGACTCCGTTTTTGTTATCAGTTGTTTTTGAGTTATCATTGCATTATAGATTGAACAGTTTTTCATCTAAACCAGCAGAGCATCTTTGACCATCTCTCGTCTTCCCACATGGCTGATATGTTAGCTCCTACTTGCAGTCTTGCTAGTCTTGCTGCAGTTCTTTTTGTGTTGCTCTTTCTTTAAACTTCTTGATCCTTTAACCTTCTCTTCTTTTTTCTGCAGCTCCTAAACTTGTTTTGAGGAAGGTGATCAATTTTGCAGACTGCACAGTGTGTCTAGATAAGCGGAATGCCAGTGGGAAAATCGAGTTTTATCAGGATCCGTTGCTTTACAAGTGCTCCTTCCTAACCCGGCTCCATTTCACTTATCACAACATCAATTGCAAAATCCCAGCCATCATCAAAGTAAGATGCATCTCTCTTGTATTTCCCTGTCAATTTTTTCTTCCTCTTTTTTCTGTGTCCTTATTAGAACAATCAGCATTTATTATTTGATTAAGTAACACCATTAACTCTGAGCAGTGTGATAATTAAGCATGGATATTGATTTGTCAGATTTGGGATGCTTCTTTTTTTAAAGCTGTAACAGCCCCTTGTTTTCATTTCTTATCTTTTTTCTTCTATTAGGGGAAAAAAAAGCACTTTTGAGTGTATTGTGTGCATGTAGGCATGTAGTGGGCGAAACAATTATTTTTTTTCTTTGTCCATGTGTATGTTTTTTAGATGCACACAATGGTTGAGAGCCTGAAGTTGTCTCTGACGGACCAACAGCTCCCCATGTTTGTGCGGCTGCTGGAGCTTGCAGTGGCTCTGTATTATGGGGAGATAAGTGTTCAGCGAGATGGAGAGAAAGAAGAGAGTAGCTCTACAGCTGAAGTTGTGATCAACATTCCAGGTTATTGGATTTACCAAGACTATCCTCGAACCACTTTACTGTTCACACCATGTGTTTAGGAAGATTACAGTATTCACAGCATGCTAATGCTCTATTTTAAGCCATATTTATATTATATGATTGATTGTTTTAAATGTGAAGCGAGACTTGCTGGACTGATTGAACACTTTGTGATCAGAGAGAATATGAGAATATGCATTACCTGCTGACTGCTTATACACCTCCTGCTTTTTACATATGCAGGTCATTTAAGCATGACCGCACGTCTCATATTTTACACCCTTTGTGTCAATTTCTGCTAAAGTGTACATCCATTACATCCACTTAATACCTGATGGTCAAAGCCATCGAGGATGTAGGGCTGATATATTTTAGAAAAGTGAAAGGAAAAAGTACTGACTGCTGGAGCACTAGAGAGAGATGTTTAATTGAATTATCATAATTTTCCCTGGGATTCCTCAGTTGTAACCTAATAGTATTTTTCTATAAAGGAACAGCTTCAGTGAGATTTAACATTCCAGTATGATGTTATTCTTGCTCCCCTCTTCTTCGCCCATCTCACCACATCTCAGTTTTGTTCTCTCTCTCTCTCTCCTTCAGCAGGGGTGGCGAGTGAGGGAACGGATCCGAATACATCAGGACAATTTTCAACCCCAGATCAATACATGCAAAATGACAACGATGATCAGGGCTGGGTATCATGGGCCTGGTCCTTTGTCCCAGCCATCATCAACACAGAGGATGAGGAGGGTTATGGTGAGATGGAGATCAACGGGAATCCCAGCCCACTACAGTCTTTTATGAGGGACCCCATAGTCTCTATCGGGTTCTACTGTACCAAAGCCTCTGTTACATTTAAGGTATGAATCAAGCATAAAGCTTTTCGCTTTATGTCAGGGCTAACAAATTCATCTAGGGCTCATTATGGGACACATCCTGTCAAAATATTACAATAAAGAGGCTGCACTAGCGGTTAATAATTTGTGCTCTATGCTTTTTATTTTGTAAGCCTATTTATTATACTGATTCCTCTTGTCTTTAGTTTTCCTGTATACTGATCATATTTTTTTTTACCAAGCAACACAGAACAAGTTAAAGAAATAGAGTTCTGGGGTGTTGTACAGTACTGGGTGTTCTACAGTACTGTATAGGTGTTCATTAGTTAATTATACACAACTCAGACTGGGAATTGTGTGAGGGAGGGATTTGGTTTTTAGTTGACTATTTGTCCATCTGTTTATCCTTCTGTCCATCCAAGATTATTGTAAGCATGAAATTTCATGACCAAACGGTAGAATAAATGTTTGTAGGATTTGTATGGAATTGTCATTGTGGTATCATTGAGCCCCAAATTGAAACCCCCACAAAAAAAAAAAAAAAAAAAAACTTTTCTTTCAGGCCATGCCCATGTTGGATTTATTTTGGAAATGTAATTATCTAGATTAAAGTCAACAATAACTATAAAGCTTTACAATATACTAGGGGTGTAACGGTACACATATTCGTCCCAACATTTTTCATTACAGGGCTTTTGGTTAGATGCACATGTGTACCATATGAAATCCTTTTTTGTTAATCATATTAACTGTGTTAATAAAAAAAAAACGCCGAACAATTTTATGTTTTGCATTTCTTCTTTCAACTGTACCAAAATGAAACCAAACCATGACTTAAAATGCGAGGAACGTACCAAATCGTGAATTTTGTGTACCGTTACACCTCTTACAGTACACTATACGTTACACCTCTTACAGTACACTATACAGTATACAGTACACTTTCATGTGTTTTGTGGCTCTCTGCGTTTGAGCACGTGTATTTGAGGTGTCCTTGTTTGCCTGGTGATCGTACTCTCAAAATATTTGAGCTAATTATTTTCTTAAAACATTTGTTTTTCTGTTACTGATATGCATTCTTTCTTTTTCTTTGTTTCTGTAGCTGACAGAGAGCAGCTCTGAGAGCAGTTACTATAGCCCTCAGAAAGTGAAGTCACAAGAGATTCTGTGTGTGGAACAGGAAGGTATCACTGTGGAGGTAAAAAAACAAACCCTTAATCATAATTCATAAGATTCTTGAATCTACACTAATGCTGAAATTATGTATTTTATGTTCTCTACACCGAAACTAGGAGACCTTTGCAAATCTGTGCCTTCTTCTCTTTTAGGCATTGATGATGGGAGAACAGTTTTTTGACTGTCAGATTGGGATAGTGGGCTGCAAAGCTTTATGTCTGAAAGGATTCATGGGCATGTGGGACTTTGAGAGCAAGACAGGCAGTGAAGACGAGGTAAACAGACACTACATTTTTCATTTTACATACACATTCTGTGGGAAATAATGTAGAAAACATGCTGTTATCATTTTTGCCAGTTGTATTAATTATCTGTGTGTGTGCATATGAATGGTCATCTTGTGGTTGTGCCCCACTGCAGGATGCTGTGTTTTTCCACTGTGGAGAGAATCTAAGCTTTAAAGGAACGACCTATTTGACCAATTCGCTCTTTGACAGCCGCAGCCCAGAGAACAACGATGTCCGTGCTGAATTCATACTTGATACCAGCCTCCACAAGGTATCACTTTATTTTCATTTTTTTATTTTTATCCTTTGCTGAGTTTTATGTTTTATCAGGTGTAGATGCTGTAGATTTTTCCTTTTCATATGTTCACTGTTTGCTTTTCTTTTACTGTTTTAAAATACAGATTGCTGCTGTACATCTTGCTGATGTCAGTGCGTCTGTTTGTTAGTACCACATATACAAGGAATACTGCACACAGTGCCACATGGTATCAAATATTTTATATGAGACATTTTTACGAGTATGTGTAATTGCATCTCTTAGTAAGATGCATCTCTTTCACACTGATGAGTCCTCCATTGGAAGTGGAGGTGCTGATTTTTATTCCAGCTGTTTTATGCTCAGCAGCCAAATGTTAGAGTGTGCAGAGGAGGTCTGCTTTGGGTTGTGCCAAAAGAATAACGTCATCTGCAAATAATATGGCTGTTACCCTCTAGCCCCATACAGGATATCTCTACATGTTCGGCTACATATTGAAAAATGTTACGATAAAATATCTTTTTGCTTTTTAGTGCAGCTAGTGATCTGTTTTTGAAATATTTTTGCTGCTACTGCATTGTCTACTTACAGGATTTTTTGATCATGTCTACTCTCATGCCTAGTGTGGCTTCCTGTTTTGTATTTTTCTGTAATCTGAAATAAACACTGGTCTTATGGTAGGAAACCTACACCGAAGAAGCAGGACTACAGCGTTTTGGCGCCTTCTATCTAGATTATCTCTACACAATGGAGAATGAGAGTGGAAAAGGTACTGTCCCACATACTCATCTAGTGTTGACTCATTCCTCAACTTTTTATTTTTTTATTTGCTCCTGTCAAGATGATTAAGTTAGAAAGAATCATTTCATCCACATTCTAACCAATGAACAAAAAATTGGAAATACTGAATTATATCAACTTTTCTAGTCCACTGACTCTTCTGTAAATTATATTTATAATTATTTATATATTCATAGTTACTTATTCATTAGTAATTATATGAAGTATTAACTATTGTCAGTTTACAGTTAACCAAATAGCTGATTTCTAACAATTTTTACTAATTAAAAATTTTGCTGGTAGATAAATTTGATATTTTGTAAATTTATCTGGATATCTCTGTAAACAGACTAAATATTATTTTGTTTGATTTATAAAAATCTCTTAGTAAGTAATAATTTATGTTTGCTTTATTGATACGTATATTTAAAAGCTATATTCAAAAGCTATTTATAATAGCTATACAAATAAAATTTCATTGAACTGTACTTCCAAATGAGCAAGTTTGCAAATATTTACACACACACACACACACACACACACACACACACATACATACACACACACACACACACACACACACACACACACACACACA
>JAAIIK010000023.1:7447383-7462383 GCA_014706435.1 Silurus glanis
TGTGTGTGTGTGTGTGTGTGTGTGTGTGTGTGTGTGTGTGTGTGTGCAGGTGTGAAATGTGCTCCTACTTTGGAGGTATTAGTACAGAGTGTGGAGCTAAAGGTGTGCCAAAAGGCCATGCTATGGTGTGCATCAGGAATGTTAGGAGCAGTCACAGTGTGTTCCAGGACCCAGGGTGAGTACTGCTGAACCCTGTTATAGTTTGCTGTAATGGCACTGTTTTGCTTTTATTGATCAAAAATATTTTTTCCTTCATGCTTTGTAAAGTGTGAATGCCACAGTATGCTATGCCGCAGTTACATGTTTGTGAAGTATAGTGTGTATTGATGCAGGTATGGGCGAGCGGCAGAAGGAGCAGCTGGTGGTTGTGCTGCAGGGTCCGGCTGACACTCGAGAGTTATACAGTAGGCAATGGCTGTGTGAGAACCGCCGTCCACAGTCCCTTCTAGCTCCAGACCTACTCACTTTCTCGCTGCAGATCCCTCAGCCCACCGGAGACTGGCATAATTCTGGTGGGTAGTTACACACATTTACACAACAACTGTATTTGTGTATTTTTATTTTTATTTTTTTATATTAGATGGGTCAGTTTTCCATAAATCTCCCTTTATCTCATTCTCTCTCTCACACACACACACACACACACACACACACACACACACACACACACTAACAGTGCTGTCCAGTCTCTCATTCAGATGTATGTCAGCATATTGCTTTAATGTCCTCAGCTGAAATCAGAGATGTAGTATCTTAGGGAATGTGAGAGGGTACTGAAGACAGATTTATTGTAGCTCACAGGAATGAGACACCAACATTATAGGCCCCTAGGTCATCAGACATGTTACTCTCTCTGTATTTTACATTCTCTCTGCTTCTTAAAGATGCACAGGGGATGCAATGGAGAACCCTTTTAATATGCAGACTGGCGAACCTTATGTATAGACAGTATGGAGTGGCTTGTTGTATTTTTGGGTATTTGCTCTCACATACATAGGAAATGTGTGTATTTTTGAGTCAATTGTAGCAAAAGAAAGAGGGCTGTGTTGGCAGGTTTTGAAAGCTGAGCAGGACAAAAATAAATAATATTGTAGTTTAGCTTGCCTGATATTCTTCTCAAAATCTTGTCACAAAACCTTGGGTTATTTTAGTTTTTTCCACAGAGCAATGCTTTTGGAGGTTGTTCGTATCAGCTCCTGTTTAGAGCATTCTACCTATGTTTTCAGGTCAAGCCGAGACTTTTGAGTTTATAAAATAAAAGAACAAATTTTAAGTGGAAACTGCATTTTTTTTTCCCCCCGACATTCCCTGCTACATCAATACACTTATCCCAGCGCTTAACTGATGCCTGAAAAGATTCATCATAGAAAGACTTATCAGTACGCTTGTACCACCCCAGGACCTTCTGCTTCACTCTGTCATCATGGAAACCACCACGAAGGGAGTCTTTAAAATGTTTACACCATTCAAATGTCTTACTGCTGCTGAGCGTCTCATCGTTGTGCTGTGCTTGAAGTCTTCTGTAGACATCCGCCGGTTTTACGCCTTCGGTCACAAGAAAATTCATCACCTGCTGTTCAATGCATGCACTAACACTGTTGTATGCCATCTTGATTAACGGTCTCTGGCCCGGCGACGTGTGCCACCTATCAGTAATAGGACGGAGAAGCTTCTTACTCCTGCATGTAATACCACCACGCTAGCATTCATTTTTATACCTGTAAAATTAGAAATCTCGGTTAGACTTGAATATCCATCTTATTATTTTTTTTTGCATAAATTATCTGAGAGGTTCTGACGTACAATAATACCAGGGAAAGAGTCCATAATCTCTGGTTTTGTGCCAGCTGCCCTGCTTGTCAATGGCTAAAAAAACTTTCTTTAGCCTCAGCAAAAAAGTGTGAGCTCTCTCTTTTTTCTGTATCCAGATCGTAATAGGTGATTACGTTTACTTTTTACGCTTAAGAAGCCTATATACTGTACTGCAGTATAAACTGCATATGTTCTTCTCCTTTTAAATCTAAGACCCCCAAAAGACTACTTTTTTTTTTTTTTTTTTTTTATGGCTGCAAGGACGATATCAGTACTAAAGGTGAAACCATTTCTGCACCTTAAGTAAGGAATGATAATAATTGTCAGACCATGCAGTTTGACAAAATACAATGGCAGTACAAAAATAAGGGATGATTGTATAGGTGTAGTGCAGCATGGTGCATTGTAGTATAATAACAAGTCTGGAGTGTTTTTTCCCCCCTTATACCAGTGGTATATTGGTCATTTTAATGTTTCATTGTTCGAGTTAATGTTTTGGAACATCTGAGAGAGAAGTTAGTTACTGTGCTAAAGTATGTTATCAGTCCGATTTAAATATTCAACTTTGCTGTGGTAAAACGGGTCAGTGACGCATGCTATAAGATAATTGACCGAAACGACACTAGTTTATGTATATAACCCCTGTTTTCTGAAGGAAAGGAATAACCCTGGACTGTGTCATACAGCAGTCGTTGCATGGTGAAAAAGGGCAGATGTGACAATGATGGGTGACCCCACTTTAGTATCCTATATTTTATATGTTGCCCCTTTTGAGGCAACAAAAGTTATATGCATAATTGAATGTAGAAAACCTGAATTTACGTTGAAGCCAGATGTTTTCTGGTCAGATTTTTTTCTCTTCTGACTTGGTCTTACACTGTTTTCTCTGGAGCCCAAACTCAAAGTGTTGTACAAATAATTATTGGAAATTAACTCAAAATGACAAGTAATTTCCAGATTACATCAACATGTTCTCTCATCTCTCACATACAAAGTCTGTTTAGAAAAATAGGCTTCCTTTTGAATTCCAAAATGCCCATATGTTTTATATCTAATTGTTTACAAGTGAATTAAAAAGAAATTCCACTTTACTTAGAACATGGAAATTTTGCCCTCCCAAAACCCCTGTTGACACACCAAAGGACTTGGAGGCTGGAGCACAGTCAGATTGATCACAGAAGGATCCACGCCGCATATTTAAAAAAAAAAATTTTATTTTATAGACATCAGGGCAGATGGTAATTTTGTACTTGATGAATATAAGAAATGTGTGGTGTATTCATTATTGCTTATGTAACCAGGGCAGTAAAAATACTATAATTATAATAAATTCAGGGCCTTTGTACATTATGCTGCAATTCACAAAAGTGTTTAAATGATATTTATTATTTAGGAAATATTTAATAAAATAAATATTTTATAAATAAAAAAAAGTAACGATTTTGGTCAATTTAAATCCTTAAACAGTAATCAATCTATTTCTAAGTAAATGACATGAACACCTAAAATGAAAATGCCTACTTGGTAAATAGAACCCTCAGTTGAAAACTCATTTTATTTTCATCATCTAATTCAGACTCCAAGATTCACATTTCAACTGTGAATAATTTTCTGTAACATGCCTGGAAATCTAAAATCTACTTTCTGCAGAATGAATATTGCTGAAATCATTAAATTAACATGTAACACAGGTTTGGGGCAATCTCTGTCAGCTCAGCATTACTCTTCTGACCTGCAGGTGTTCTGTAGACCTTGTAAAAAAAAAAAAAAAAAGGGAGTTTTCAAGGGCGAGTTTATAATTATTATAAAAAAAGAGGGGAGGAGAGCAACGCAAGGACATTTGCACTCCTGGCCGCAGCAGCAGCTGCAGAAATGACAGTGATATATGTCTTTTATTTTATTTTATTTTTTTTTTTTTAGAAGTATTACATTTATTCAAATGTTCAAAGGTCCCAGTCTTAACACTTGCGGCGGTCATTAAAAACACTGTAATCATATATGTTTAAAAAATTGTTTTTTTTGACGTTATCATATTTAATAACACATGTTGTTCTTAGATATTTCTTACTGAGCATGTCCATTCCCCATTATATAACACACATAGGTCAGTTTAGGTTCATTTGGTGTTGGTATAACAGCTTCAAACTACATAGCAAGGGGCAAGACCTGGCGAGTGAACCAAGATAGAAGTGTGGTGAACCACTACGGCTAGGCTGCTGTGGTCTGGATCAACCAAATAAACAAAATCTCTGACCTGATATTGAAATGAATCATAATGACCCCTCAGGTAGTTCAATCCCTCAGGTAGGGATCAACTGAACCATAAATGGCACTTTGGAACCACCTGAGGGGTCATTCCATATTGAAACAGAACTCCAGCATCAAGTGCCCAGGTTCTACAGCCTTTTTTAAAGTGGAGAAACAGTGTTTATTATAAAGCAGCTTGTGATATCATTCACTCCATATTCTGCTTTCAATTCTGTGTGCTCGGATTGAGTGCGTTTTCACACACTTTGCTCCAGGTGGTCTCCAACTAACAGGCTAGTGCCTAATGGAAGCAGGTGGCACAGGTTTCTGGTTGTCTTTGAAGTTCTTTCATGGAGACATCAGCGCCCTCTCCCCCCCCACAGCCATTCTAGCTTGAAACCCTGCCTTAGTCTTGGTTTTAAGATTTTAAATATTTGGTATGTGTGTACGTGTACGTGAGCGTGTGTTAGTGCATTTGTGCATGCTTGTGAGACACCTCTTTATTCAAAGCTTTTCAATGCTACTGTGTGCTCCATTTCTCAATGCTAAGAGGTAACACAGAAATCAGAAGATTCATCTCTTTGCAGTCATAATCCATTAGTTATCTAAATAGTTTTCAGTTCTCACCAAGCTGGCTCTACTTTAGTAAGCTCTGTGTTCTTGTCTATCCACCTCACCTTGTTCTTTGGCTTAGTAATTCTTGTGCACCTATTCAGCTGTTGAATGTCAGGCAGTCTCTGAAGAAACCAGTTTACTTTAGGAAATGAAATGAGCTTTAAACTAACTGTATCTTGGCCCTCAGCTCAGGAACAGTGCTGTGGCTCGGTAGCATTTTTCAATAGCTTCTAGTAATTCTCTTATTTCTCAGATGGACATTCAGACAGATAAAGTTAATGATTAGGAGCTTTCACATGCAAGAGGTTTTTCTTTGATGCACCAGCCAGTCTTCTTTTCTCTGCAGTTATATTTTTGGACTCACAATATACTTAACGTCACGTATTTTTTATTTACGGTTCGTCAGATATTCTTTTATTTTGTGTTGAGAATTGGTCATCTTCACCCAGCTGAGGGCAAAATAACAGTGGGGAAATAGGTCACTGTGTATGAAATCAAGCATGTCCAACAACTCTTACCAGAAGCTGAGAGAACAAGGTTAATGTTTGTTTATTTACATTATGGTCTGTTAGTTGGCTTAGTGAGAAGCTGAGAGGAGTAGGGCAAGAAGTCTCCTCATGCTCTTAGTAAGCTGAAGATCACTGAGTGTCTGAAGATTATTTTGGATCAGCCTTTTAAACTCTTTTAAGGCATGAGGCCTACCATGGAGGAAGTTAATTTAACAGATTATAGCATTTACAATAATAACTTGCTTTTGCAATCATTTGTAACATTTTAGGAGCTTTTCTTTTTAAATAGACTTTTAATATATATATATTTTTTTAAACAAGTAAATTGTGTGTGGTCATTGTACTGTACTGTGGTCACTGTTTCTCTCAGGTGGTTTACCATTCTTAGTAGTATTCCAGACAATTTAAGGTTTTGCAAACACAAAATCAGTGGTGTAAAGTATTTGAGTAAATGTACTTTGTTACTGTACTTAAGTAATTTTTTGGCTTCTTTCTACTTTTACCGAGTATCAAAGCTATAAGCAACTTTTACTACTGTATCTAATCAACTGCATTTATGATTCAGCTACATTTAGGATATATGTACTTTTTATTCCATTATATTTTAATTGACAGTAACCGTTACCAAATACAGGCTTATTTATTCTGCAGAAGTGGTGATATTGTTGAAGAGGCTGTTGTGTTGATCTTGGTTAATGCAGTGTTGAGGTATAGAGATAATATAGGAAAAGATATTAGATAGATATAGGAAATAAAACCTCACAAATCAACTGTTTTTGGCTTTTCACTAACATGTCAGGGGGTTGTGGATTAGTGCATCTTTGAGCTTACATTCAATATGAGTGAAATACTCAAGTACTGTTAAAATCAGATATTCGCAAGTATTTTTATAAAGTCATATTGAAATCTGTAACTTTTAACTTGTAATGCAGTAAGTTTTGCTTCAAGTATGATTTTCAGTTTACACCTCTGCGTAAAATCGCACAGACCATTGCACATCCGGAACAGGTGGGTCTTGCTGGTCAGCTACTGGATGCAGTGAAATTTCCAGTAAATTCAAATACATTTTCCACCAAGGACTAATAGTGGGGGTGGAACAAAAGACATTCAAGCTGTTCCATTATCTAACACATTCTGGCTATTACTATAAATTACAATATCAAATCAAACTAACTCCTTATCTGTGCATTGTTTTGGCCTTTTACAGAAAAAAAAACTAATTTTAAAAGAGAATGGTGCACAGTTGATTTGCCAGGGGGAATGCAAATGCAAATTTTTCCTTCAATATGAAATATACTTGTTTGAGAATGTATGTTTACATGTACACATGCATATTACCCGCTAAATCTGCCATGTATGTGGTAAAATCTAGCCTTCACATACGGTAGCAGGTGAGAGTATGTTTTGATCCTGTTATCTTTTTGAGTTCTTGGCTCAACGGTGGTTGTATATCTGGTGTTTTAGACTTCTGTACTGCTGTGAGATTAGAGGTGCAGCCATGACAGTAAATATTCTAAAAAGTAAAGAGACATTATATTTACTACAGTATGCACAAATATATAATTTAATTTCTTGTTTAATGGAATTTATTGTTAGAAAAATCTGTTGACAGTCTTTTTTTTACAACAATGGTTATTTGAAATGTTAGTTATAAGAATAACGATAAAATAGTTAAGATCAAAAAAGTGTTGGAATGACGAGGCCATTTTATTTTCCTTCACACAGCACATCACTGCTGCATTCTGCTTTTGGGATGCTTTTTTAAGCTTCTATTTCAGCATCTTTCATTTGTATTAAGAGTTTTGTCTTTTACTTTCCTCTTTAGGAGGTGTAATGCATGTCAAGTTTATTTCTATAGCGTTTTTCACAACAGACATTGTCTCAAAGCAGCTTTACAGAAATCAACAGTCAAGGTGAATGGTGTGCATTTATCCCTGATGAGCAAGACTGTGGCGACTGTGGCAAGGAAAAACTCCCTTAGATATTATAAGGAAGAAACCTTGAGAGGAATCAGATTTAAAAGGGGAACCAATCTTCATAATGCATGTGGTAATTTGGTTAAGATCTGGTGATTGACTTGGCCCGTTTACACCCTTCAACTTGTTTTCTGATGGTTATGTGTTCTGGGTCACTATCTTGCTACCTGATTATGTAGAACTGTTCATTGGCAAATATGTTTTTTTTCTGTAGTCTTCTGAATTGAAACTGCTGCTACCATCATGTTAAATTATTAATAAAGTTTAGCAGCTATGCTCCAGAAACCAAAACATTGCCTCAGATGTTCTTGGCCGATAAGCTTGTATGTTTTGGATCATTTTAGCCTTACAGTCATTTTTGTACTGGCTAATTTTGGTACACTTTTGCTCTTTGACTTACATGTATAATGTCTTGTTGTTAGTCATGGATTCGAATATTTTTAAACAATTGCAAAATGTCTGGGTTCAATCAAAAGGTTCAATTATGCAGCTCATCTAGATCTAGCACAACTAGAATATTAGAAAACAAAATGTAGAATAGGATCTGGTTTGCTGCAGGAGGCTGCAGTCTACAGACAAAAATGTTTAGTCGAGCAACACATCCATAACATTTTGTTGGATGACCTGAATTTTGTAATTTTGTTGCATACAGTATATTTCCTTCCTACTTGTTAGCTTTATGCACAAGGATTTTGGTGTGTTTATCTTGCATCAGGGAAAATCGCCATTGTTAATTCTCATTACAGTTTTGGGTTACTGATTCACATAACACATAACTCGAGTTAAGATGAACTGTGCACTCAAGGCTAGTTTTCTGTTCTAGTAGCTGAACAAATTGGTGTCTCCATGGTTGGTTGAAGATGTTAAAACAAAACGCAGTGTGGGATGGATGGGAGCCCAGTCAGTGCTAGACATTCTCATAATCTGTCATTCTCTCCTCCCATCCAGATCAGTTTGGGGAGAGACAGCTAATGAGCTGAGGAAGAAAGCCTTTAGTGGGAATCATTTTCAGGGAGCACAGATAAGTCATAAAAAACAATAACTGTTTGAGAATCCCAATGGAGCAGAATCTGTTTTTTTTATCTTCTGTATTGCCTTGGCCCTGCTATACAGTTGTTTGCCTTTGTGTACTGCCATGGTCTGTCTACAGTGTTTACAATGTACATTAATACATGCACAGAAATGCAGTGGGCAAAGTTAAAGATTAATGCACCATTTAATTGGGCACGATAATTCGAACAGTTGTCACTTTATTAATACTGACGGTGGTGGACAGTAAATGTAATTCATGACTGTACTTCAGTAGCTTTTTTGTGTAACTGTACTTTACTGAAGTATTTCCGTTTGGGATGACTTTTACTTTATTAACTTCACTACATTTCAAAATCAAACTTTTTTTACTCAACATTTTGCGAAATCAGTCGTTCCTTTTTATTTATGAGTGGATAAAAACTTAACTGGTCAAGCACTGGGCAAGCCACCAATCAGGGTACAGTTCAGCATCAGTTCAACAGCAAGCAAAACCTTTTGAGAGTAAGAAATGATGAAAGAAACTCCTGACTCTAACTTGCCACAGCACCCATTGCCTTTTTTTGTGCATTTTTTTTAGTAGTTGAAAAGAAGGTTTTTGGCTCTTGCTAATTTTAATAGATATCAAGTTTTTCACATAACCTGAGTTGATTAAACAAAGACTCTTGTGACAAACATGATAATAGGAAATTATAGCCATAATAAATCATAGTACTTTGGATTCTTGAGTACATTTGAAGGCAAAAACTTTTGTACTTTTACTATAGTGAAAGTTTAAAAGGAGCATTTTTACTAGAGTAATATTTTACCTACTGTGTCTCTACTTAAACTCAAGTACCTGGTTTGTTTATGTCATTCACAACTGAATACTGACAACTTTATTATTTTATTCTGCAGCTTTTAAAACTTGCCCTGTACTATGCCAAATAAGGCATATGAGGTACCTTAGCTAGTGAATGCTAGCTTATGGTCAAGACAACCGACAAGGAAACCGTATGACCTAATGAGAAATGTCTGACTTTTTAAATCCATGCTCATTTAAAAAAATTTTCTCCACTATATCAGATACCATTGACAAAGAGACTGACCAACTCGAGGGGATGTTCTATGGTACAGATGATGACTAAGCACTGATAATTCAGTTTCCTGAACTGGAATAGTTTAGACAGTGAAAAAAGACTGAAAAACTATTAGGAGAAGAAGGTGGAAGAATCAAGTCAAGTCAAATAGACTTTAGCTATATTGTCTGAAAACTTGTATACATAATATATAGCTGTATAGAAGATACACAACAGTGTGTGATGAGTGCAGGACTAAGAACAATATACACAGAGCAGTAAATACCCTGGACAGTAAATACATAGAACATGGACTGTAATTAGAGTGTAGTGTAGTGTAGCAACAATAAGTGATGCAATCATTTAGAACTGTTTTTGGACATTACGCAATTTATAGAATTTCAATTTATTTAAAGACAACATATTTCTATGAGTAGAAAAAAGTAGAGAAAACGTCACAGACAACACAGGGCAGTGCAGACGGCATAGATAAGCAGTGTGAGAGTCCTGAGAGAATAGTAAACACAAAGTGTGCAGCGCTATACTCATTCAACGTATTGCACTATGGTTACCTGAGAGTTAGCGAAGCCATGTGTTTGTGAGTAAGACTGTTAATGTGTTACACTAATGCATTAAAAGCCTGCAGACTGACTGCTATCCTGGGCATCCTGGACATTGAGTTAACTTTTCAACTTAACAAACTGAAAGAAATGTACTGATCAGGTAAAGTTTATCAGCGCTGAGCAGCAGTTTAGTTCTAAATAAAATGAAAAACAGAAAAAGAAAGGTAATGCTGTGTTTTTGCTGTTAGTAAATTTGAGCTTTTACAGCAGTAGTGTACAGCCTGTAGTGTAGGGAGCTATTTGGACATAGTGATTTAAATAGACATAAGCATTTCGATACCCACTGAACAAGTCTGCAATCCTCCTGCAAGAGTCTCCTAAGAGAATGATGGAGAAAGGAGAAAAAGCTAGCAGATGGAGCTTGTAGTTTTCAAAGCTAGTTTATATATTGTGGATTTTTCATATTGTAAGTGGTGAATAATCTGCTCTGGTTCACAGACACTACCTTTGATGAATGAGGGTCTTGAACGTCTTCTCTTTTTTTTTTATCTGTTTATTCCTGTTCTATAAATCACTGTTTAGAATCCATTAATGTATACATATTTGGATGTGTGCATCCTTGTGTTTGTTTGATAGGAGCTGTTTTCAAGTGTATATCTATGTATTTGTATGTGTATTAGTGTCTAGAAGTCATGGACAGTAATAGACATAACACCAACAGGTGGCTTTTTTTTTAGCTTATCTGTTTTAAATGCCCAAAAAACAAAAAGATACCTTCATTTAAAACACTGTATCACTGACAATCCCATTCAAGACGTTTGGTAGACGCTCTTATCCAGAGTGACTTACAGTTATGGCAGTTATACAGCTGAACAATTGAGGATTAAGGGCCTTGCTCAAGGGCCCAGCAGTGGTAGCTTGGTGGTGCTGGTATTTAAGCCCATGACCTGAATCAGAAATCCAATCCTGATCAAATATCCGAAATCTTTTTCACTGGGCTACCACTTTTAACCTGACACTGATTATTATTCTGTATCTTGCAGCTCCAGAAATTCATGTTTGAGCATGTTTTTTCAACTAATTTTGCTTGCATGGTGTTGGATGGTGTGTGCATTTGTAATGTTAGGAGTACTTTACACACTTCAGGATTCATGAGGTGACAGCGCATATTGTTTTGTTGAGCGTTGTAAAATAATTGTTAAGTCGCTCTGGATAAGTGCGTCTTCCAAATGGAAATGTTGTTGAGCAGCAGGGCAAGGAGGAATTGAGGGTGAATTATATTGCCAGGCCGTGGGTCATCATAAATCAGGTCTTGCCTCTTGCCTTTAATAGGTGTTATCAGCAGTACAAACATACACCAGACCCATCATTAATTCTGCCTCTAAATGCTGGAAAGAAGCACTACAAAACCTCATAACACTAAAAAGTAAACTGGCTTTAAAAACCACATATGAACAAAGAATTTAAATCTTTCCTCAAACGTTCTTGCTTGAAACTGAACCCCCAGTTACAATAACCTGAGGACTATGGCTGAGTCTTGTGTTTTATGTGTGCAGCTGCTTTATGATATGTGTTTGGGGTGAGGGTGTTTAGCGGGTACATGTGTGGTTTGTATTGCGGTTCTTATGAGTAATTACTCAGCCTGTTTCAAGTGTGCACAACCGCTCCAGTGCAGGAATGCATAGCGTACTGAAGTCCTGAGTTTCAGCAAAGCCTGGGATGAAGGAATGCCTTAAGTTTAAATCACAGGCTCACCAAATCTTAACCCATAGCACTCTGAGCTTCAAGAGCACTGTACTATGGCTGACTTCCCGAACACGTTGATGATCTGGTGTTTATTAAAAGTGGAATTTTGGCTCTCTGCGCACAGCATGCATTGAAATTTAGGGCTGCTGAGAATGCTAGTCCTTTTGTGTACTCTCATACTGTATAGTTGTCTCATTACCAAACTACTTAAGTCTTTGCCTTTCCCCTAAACACTGATCATTGCTTAATTATTGATTTGATTCAAAGATTATGACGATTTGGCTGTATCAACTTGTCAGCTTAATACACTGGTGGAATGCATTTGTGGCATGTGGGTAATGTTTAACACTGAAAAACAAAACAGTGTATTGTTCTTTCAAAAAAACAATTTGGAAAGGATATTGGAATCAGAAGCAAACGTGATCCGTTGGTATGTCAGTCAGAACTCTGGCACATTTTCACATTCTATGCTTTTCATTTGAACAGATGAGAATATGGTATTTGTACTTCCATGCAGACAGCTTTTTTTAGTTTTACTACACTAGACGGAACGTGCCAGAGAAACTCGTCAACCTACAGGAGAACTGTATTGTGGTATTTTATAACATTACTGCCTCCCTGTGGCAATTCGTAGGTCTGTACCCTGGTCAAAATTGTTTCCAATGCTTTCTGCATTACGGACTACAAAATTATTTAGGTGTCCACATTTTGTTAAGAAAAAAAGTTTTTTTGTTTGTTTGAAAGAAACGGAATACAAACATGCATGCAAAAATAAAGTAATAATAATCTAAGCTCAAAGTAAAAGAAAAATATTTTCTCATTCTGTTTTTTCTCTATTATTTCACCTTTCTCACATCTCTTTGTCCCTATCTTTATATATCGTACCTTTTTTCAGCCATTTTCTTATAGTTTGCAGTAATAACTGTTTCTTCTTTGTAAAGTGGGAAGATTTAATAGTTATTGTAGTTTATAATAGTTTTTGTGTTTATTTATACTGTAGTTTGGACTGTAGTTAATGTCAACAGTCTGCTACATTGACTCAGGACTACAGTTTGCTTCTGATCACCATCACTGTACCCCGCAACATCGTATATCTGCAATAAATGGACATTCGGTGCATTCGGTCCCTCTTGAGTCTGGTTCCTCTCAAGATTTCTTCCTTATGCCATCTTGGTCAGTTTTTCCTTGCCACAGTCGCCACCGGCTTGCTCATCAGGGACAAACTTACACTTATAAAGAACATATAAATTTTTATCACCACATTATCTGTGTAAAGCTGCTTTGAGACAATGTTCATTGTTAAACGCACTATACAAATACAGATTAATTGAATTGAATTGAATTAATACAGTTCTGAAAGCAATTCTATTTTTTTTTCAGTAGATCTGAAGAAAATGTAATGTTCAATTAAGTTTTTAGTCATTTATTAATAACAACTGACCGAAGTGCCCAGTGTACATATTTCTACTTCCCATTATTAGTTCTAGTTTCTCATCCAGCAATTTTCTATAAGTAAAAATGTGCTGCTTCCAATCAAAAGCTGTGTGTTATTTTGCTCCACCCACACCATTGTGATTTGGTGTAATAAACATAAACAACGCTTCATTGTATTTTTAATACCTCCCTTGTTCAAACTCCCATATTATGGGCTGTGTTTTTACTTCCGGCTGGATTCGATGTGCACACTGGCTCATGCTTTCCTTAGCAGTAATCTATGATGAGAGCAACAGTGAGGAAGTGAGGAAGAACAGAGCAGACTTGAAACAACTTTTTATTTCAAACTTGAAAGACTTTTATGATTAAATACTTTTTTATGAAAAAGCACAATTAGTTATGCAATTATTTATTGAGCAGTCATGTGTAAGAAAATGTGAACAGGAATCTAAGGATACAGAGAACATATTTTTTAACTTGTGGTTTCTTTTTATGTTGTAGGTGCTGTACTACTTGTTGGTGTGCAGGGCATTGCTGTAAATCTGGATCCTATTTTGTCCACTTGGCTGCTGTATCACTCTCAGAGACCCACAACAAGCCGGCAGACACAACCGGTAGGATCTCTTTTTTGTTGTTTAGCTGTTTGCCATTTTGTCTGCCACTTCTTTTTTAAGCCACTAAAAGTAACTGTTCAAGTGGTTTCTGAGCCACTTAATAGCCAGGTATTATTTCCTTATTTTTCTACTTAATAATTAGAATGTAAAAGGTCCAGTGTTAATTTTGGCTTCAGTATCTGTTGTTAATTCTTTATGTGAACTCCAATGATATTCTACTGCTAGTCAAAGCAATTCATTACTTGTCTAGGTTTAAATATATGAAAATGTGTGTTTTTGATCTGCTTTCTTGATGACTCTTATGCAGACTGTTAGCAGTGGATCCATTTTGATGATGAAGACAAGGGAGGATGAGGCATCTGTGGCCAGTACTCCTCTGGCCAAGCAGCTTTCCAATCAGGCATCAGACTACATCAGCAGCCCAATGAAGACAAAGACCATAACAGGTACAATACAGAGTATCAGAGAATGATACAGAGCACTAAAGCCTCATTTTTTTTTTTTTTATTGAATTTTAATTATTTACCTCACTAAACTCAGTTACCATACTTCCACATGTTCGGTTGAACATTTCTGTGGGCTTGCTGTGAATCCTACCCATTTCAGGGACAGCACTCGGGAGTTAAATGCTGTTAGCAATCATTACTATAAATGATTGTGTCATTCAAATGGGCAGCAGCATGAAATGTCGCTGAAATGTCACCTGTGTTGTGACCCCAATATACACACCCCAATATACATATGGCTGGAAGAGTCAGGTGTCCCAATACATTTGCCGTTTTCAGCAAATTGACTTTCTTGTGAGCCAGCTTCAGAAGGGGATTCGGTTGCAGTGTGCTGCGTATGGTCTGAGCACTGGCAAGCATACCCTCTGCTTCTGCGACCTCTAAAGCAATGCTACAAGCACTTATGCGTCTATATTTTTATGCAGCTTCTGCACCTGACGCACAGCACAAGGACTCAACTTTGATCGACCCTTGCAAGGCCTGTTCTGAGTGGAACCTGTTTAGGAAAACCTCTATATGACCCTGGCCACTGTACTGTAACTCAGTTTCAGGGTGTTACCGATCTTCGTATAGCCTAAGCCATCTTTGTGGAGAGGAACAATTCTAATTCTAAAAAATGTACTGCTGTTATCGCTTAGAGTGTACTCACCTTTGTTGCCAGTTATTTAGACAATAATGGCTGTATGTTGAGCTATTTTCAGAGGACAGTAAATCTATACTGCTATACAAGCTGCACATTGACTACTCTAAATATATTCAAGTTTCATTTCTATAGTATTGACCCTTGAGAAGATAGACTAAAATGGTTGCTGAAATGTGAGGGGTGTACTCACTATATATCTTTGATCACTTATATAGTCTTATGCAAGTGTAATTATATAAAGTGTAAGT
>JAAIIK010000023.1:7464883-7504410 GCA_014706435.1 Silurus glanis
TAAAGTGTTAAAGCACCAGCACTTAAGCACCTTTTAATAAATTACATTTACGGCAGCTAATAGTCACAAGACATCATAACCTTTTCATATTTTGCGTATCAGCTTTTCTCGCATATGAAACTGTAAATAAGTCAAACTAGTATTAATCAGAATATAATAAAGGAATTAACAGATCTTTTAAACGTTGTTGTTTTAACAATTACCTGGATGCCCCTCAACTGTTCTTTATTATATATAATCACATCGAATATATCAATGTATGTTCGATTTCAGTTACCGTAGTTAAATTCAATATCTACTATCTACATGTATTTAGGATGCCACAGAACAAAAATGGCTCAGTTTGGACCATAAAACTTAGTTTAGTAGGTCACTTTACACTCCTGTTCTGGTTATAGTGCATGCTCAAGGACTTTGAAAAGCTGCATAAATAGTGAAATTCTGGCCATGGGAACATTAGTCAAACAATTTGTTAAATAATGATATGGAAAGCTTTTGAAAGCTTTGGAAGCTCATATGGAAGCTTATCCATCTCCTGTACAACTGTAATAGTGAAAATGCTAATTTTCCTGTCTTTGTTAAGGTCACTGTTTCAGGAAGTTAAAATGTCTTGATATTTCAAACTAGAAAATAAGTGTGGGAAATATTTTATTGCACAAGCATTTTCTATATTATTATTTTCATGGCATGGTGATCAATGGTTGAATGTATTCTTCTGCATTCCTCTTGGATATGTTTATACATGAATGTATGTGATGGGTCTAAAATTAGTTTGTGGAAGATAAATCTTGGTTTTGAGTCCCGAATAGGGTTACTTACTTCTGTTTTTGTTCGAAATGATAATATAATAATAAAGTCTTTCCTGCTCACAGGTGCAGCTGTTATATGAGTTATATCTAAATTGGAGCAGTGTTTGGGATTGTCTGCAAAGAAGAGGAATCTTGTGGCATGCATCTGGCTTTCAAGGGGAAACTCCTTCCCAACCTGGTGGACCTACCTCCCCCTTCCACAGCAGTGCAGGCACCATTCCTCCTGATAATGGCAGCTTAAGTCGATCGGCTGACCTGGGCTCCCACACAGAGGTCTGTTATACATATATCAGACATTTACTGCACTCAGACCCACCGCTTACACTTCATATACTCGCACACAGATGCTTACATTAAGGGGGTTGTTGTATGTGGGTGGTCAGGTAACTATAGTGTTGGTGTAGTGTGTTTGGTTTTCTGATTTGATGTGAAAAGACATGGACAATGTTTTGGAACTTAAATGAGAAACTTTTTATGTATATCAGGAAAAGTAATTAATAAATTGAGCATTTATACGCTGTGAAAAATATTCCTCATGGAAATAGATGGTGAAGATTGAACAGTACAGTCAGGGTCAAATGCTTTATTTGCATCAGATACACTTAAAATGTTGTTCATTCATTTTATCATCATAGAAAAATATTCTGTTCTGTAGCTTAGAAAGTTAAGAAAGCTGTCCTTCCATACAATATGACACATATATATGTATATGTACAGAGCCAATGAAATGTAGTCAGTATCTAACCAAAAGTGTAAAAGTGGCCTATTTACTACAAATAGCAGTGTGTTAAATAAGAGTATGGGTCCATATGTACAGGGGTAAGAGTGATTAATGTACAGAATTTTTCAATACATCAGTATCTATACTTAACAGATGTCCTATACTAATAGGGACAGAAATCTGCAGACCACAGTCTTGACCATATACACATGTATCTGTGGGCTATTTTAATAAAAATGTCATGAATGTGCATTATCCAGGGTGACTTTGCACCAACTGGGGAGGACCCCTCCTTCTCTGAGCCTCTAACTTTAGAGCAGAAGACGAGTACAATTGGTGGATCCAGTGGGAAAGTTAGCCTGTGGATGCAGTGGATGCTGCCCAAACTGACTGTCAAACTGTTTGCTCCAGATCCAAACACAAAGACAGGTAGAGTTTTTTTCCTCCCAACCAGTCTGTGTGTCAACAGTGAATAACTTCACTTCACATAACTTCAATATACAGTATCTCAAAAAATGTGAGTACACCCCTGACATTTCAGCAACCATTTCACTATATCTTCTCAAGGGACAATACTATAGAAATTAAACTTGGATATATTTTAGAGTAGTCAATGTGCAGCTTGTATAGCAGTATAGATTTACTATCCTCTGAAAATAACTCAACATACAGCCATTATTGTCAAAATAACTGGCAATATGTATAATAGCTGTCATATCTCCTTGAAGATATGGTTTACATGCTTTGGAGAGGAGGATCTTGAGTGACCTGCTATAGAGCTCTGATCTTATCCCTATTGAACACCTTTGGAATGAATTTGGATTGACCTGACTGCACCCCAGGTCTCCTCACCTACATCAGTACCTGCCTTTCATAATACCGTTGTGGCTGATGAACACAAATATCCATAAGCACTTATTTCAACAAAGTTTAACATATGTCTTCATTCCTTCCATCTTTCATTCACTCCCTCAATATGGGGAACTGTCAGGATTTTCTCATTTTAAGAGAAATTTTTGAAGCGTAACCTAAAGAATCCATATCATGAGACTGCCGTAAAAATGGAACTAACTCTATTTTTTTTTTTTTTTTTTATACCCTTGGCATTGTGGTGTATGTTTTTTTAAAGTTTAATAATGATAATAAAAAAAAAGGACTTAATTCGTAGCATGGGCGCAGTAACGGCTTTCTCCTGGCAACTCGACCGTACAGGTCATTTGTGTTCAAGTGCCTTCTTATTGTGCTCCTTGAAACAACACCACCACTTTTTTCCAAAGCAGCCTGTTTTTCTCTCAAAGTTGTTTGTGGGTTTTTCTTTGCGTCCCAAACAATCCTTCTGGCAGTAGAGGGTCTTTTAGAATAGAGATCTCTTTGTGTCAGTAGAGGGTCTTTTTGTGTCATAAGCATACCCTGTATCATAAGCATACCCTGTATATACAATTCTCCTATTTTTTCCTATATATATATATTTTATATTTTACATAGTTTATTGGTTTTATTTATCTACCTTCTTTTTCCCTTGTTTTATTTCTTCCCCCACCCTATTCCCTCATGCCGGTCAGTCGTATAAAGCATTTCACTGCATGTCGTACTCTGTATGTATGTGTATGTGACTAATAAAATTTGATTTGATTTGATTTGAATAGAATAGCCTTTATTTGTCACATACATTACAGCACAGTGAAATTCGTTCTTCACATATCCCATACCATATCCCTTACTCAGAAGCTGGGGTCAGAGCACAGGGTCGGCCATGAAACGGCGCCCCTGGAACACAGAGGGTTAAGGGCCTTGCTCAAGTGCCCAAGAGTGGCAGCTTGGCGATACCAGGTCTTGACTTGAACCCCCAACCTTTCGATCAGCACCTTAACCACTGAGCTACCACTCCCCCTTTCTTGGTCTACCTGATGTGATTAGTATCAACAGAACCTCTTTTGTCACTTCTTTATCAAAGTTTGAACAGTTGTGACTGGCATGTACACATGTTGAGAGATTTTTTTTATATCCTTTTCCTGCTTTATAAAGTTCACCTACCTTATTACCAGGCCCATTGGCAGTTCTTTTGTTTTCCCCATGGTGCTTCATCCAGCCGAGTCAGTGCATGAGCTGAGAAACTCACTTTCTTTATGCACAGACATTATTTACAATTACAATGAGTCACAGGAGTCGCCATTTAAACCTCTGTGTCAAACTGTGTGTTTATAATGTGGCCAGTTCAAGGATATGTCAACTTTTGATCAGCATTGTTTGCATTATTTCATTACCATTAGGTTTTAAAAAGAAGTCAAACAACTATGTGATAATGACATCATGTGACTACTATCTTTAAATAAGAAACAATTATTTTGCATTATCAGTTATAATTTCTAAATAAATGGCAATGTTTAACAATTTGAGGGTATGCAAACTTTTGAGCACAACCCTTTGCTCTTTTTTGGGTTTGAGATCAATTGCCAGCTGTTAGAAGTTGGATCAGAATTTACAACCTGGCCTTTCTGATTTCAGACCTCATAATTTTTAAGGTCAGCCAAAGTATTAGAATATAGATCATATTTGGTTTTATGTCACTTTTTTGCAAAAACTGTACCGTCAGTGATACACTTGTTGTAGCTTTTTTTCTTTTTGCTAATTTTCCAGGATTTTACTGCAGCTTCTTTAAGATGTTTGTTAGTTCTTTGGGGGATTTTTTTCATACAGTCTTTTTTTGAAGAGGAAAGTTTTTGTTTTGTTTTGTGTTTGTTTACAGAGATCTGTGTGCTCAGTGAACTGGAGGATTTAAGTGCATCAGTGGACATGCAGGACGTGTACACGAAACTGAAATGTAAAGTGAGCAGCTTCAACATTGACCATTACAGAACCAGGTAGGACACATCTGGCAAGTACGAAATAGCAGAAGGAAAATGATGAGAGTGTTTGTACTGATTGTTACTTGAGTTGCATCATTTGTTTGGCAATGCTAATTACTGAACACCGTTTCCATGGCTGCTTTAAGGACAACATTGTCTCATTTGTGCGAGGTTGTAGATGGGTGTGTATGTTGAGATTGCATGATGAGATAGGCTTTATGTTTTAGACCAGGTGAGGCTGACTGTTTTGAAGGAGTCATTCTGCAGTGCAAGAAAAAAGCAGTGGTGAGATCCAGCAGTTACAGAACCTGCTTAAACTAATACTGTACAGAGGAACAGACACAGTTATTCTGCAGCATACAAGGGCAGTGTTGGGGGGGGGGCAGCAGTGTGTATTTCAGAGCTGTTCCAATCCACAGAATGCATATGTGCTGCAGACTGACTGCAGAAAGTTCCAAATGTGCATTGCAGTGTTTGTCTTCTGTGTGGTTCTACCCGTACCTCTTCTGATCGGCTAAGATGGATGCAATTAGCTGCTGATTGATTTTTTCTTGGTGCTGAAGATTGGGTGAGGCTGGGTAGTATTGCTTGTTGCTGAAACTGAATCAGGGTCATTCCATTAAGTTTTGCTTGTTCATCCATGTTTTCGGCTTGTGCAATATTGTTTTTTTTTCCCCCATGCATTTTATGTTCTATTATTAAAACAACAAAAATAAATAAATAAATTCATAAATTAGCATTTTCTCTATTTTAAAACGTAGCAGTTATTTTACTTTTATCTCGAATCCGCAGTAACGTGGTAAACAAAAATGTGTTAATTAAGCTGAGAGATAGTATTTGGAGGAAAATAAATAAATTAAATAGTAAATAAATTCAATATTGCACATGCCTAACAGTTCTCATTATTAAACATATTTGTGAAAAACAAAAAACAAAAAAAAAATATTGGAATGTGGAAAAATGTGTATTTATAGTGTGGCAAAAAAGTATTTAGTCAGCCACCAAGTGTGCAAGTTCTCCCACTTAAAAAGATGAGAGAGGCCTGTAATTTTCATCATAGGTACACTTCAACTATGAGAGACAAAATGAGAAATAAAATCCAGAAAATCACATTGTCTGATTTTTAAAGAATTTATTTGCAAATTATGGTAAAATATAAGTATTTGGTCACCTACAAAAAAAAGCAAGATTTCTGGCTCTCACAGACCTGTAACTTCTTCTTTAAGAGGATCCTCTGTCCTCTATTTGTTACCTGTATTAATGGCACCTGTTTGAACTCGTTATCAGTATAAAAGACACCTGTCCACAACCTCAAACAGTCAGACTCCAAACTCCACTATGGCCAAGACCAAAGAGCTTTCAAAGGACACCAGAACCAAAATTGTAGACCTGTACCAGGCTGGGAAGACTGAATCTGCAATAGGTAAGCAGCTTGGTGTGAAGAAATCAACTGTGGGAGCAATTATTAGAAAATGGAAGACATACAAGACCACTGATAATCTCCCTTGATCTGGGGCTCCACTCAAGATCTCACCCTGTGGGGTCAAAATGATCACAAGAACGGTGAGCAAAAATCCCAGAACCACACGGGGGGGGGGATTGTAAATGACCTGCAGAGAGCTGGGACCAAAGTAACAAATGCTACCATCAGTAACAAACTACGCCGCCAGGGACTCAAATCCTGCAGCGCCAGACGTGTCCCCCTGCTTAAACCAGTATATGTCCAGGCCCGTCTGAAGTTTTCTAAGGAGCATTTGGATGATCCAGAAGAGGATTTGGAGAATGTCATATGGTCAGATGAAACCAAAATAGAACTTTTTGGTAAAAACTGAACTTGTCGTGTTTGGAGGAGAAAGAATGCTGAGTTGCATCCAAAAAATACCATACCTACTGTGAAGCATAGGGGTGGAAACATCATGCTTTGGGGCTGTTTTTCTGCAAAGGGACCAGGAAGACTGATTCGTGTAAAGGAAAGAATGAATGGGGCCATGTATCGTGAGATTTTGAGTGAAAACCTCCTTCCATCAGCAAGTCCATTGAAGATGAAACGTGGCTGGGTCTTTCAGCATGACAATGATCCCAAACACACCGCCTGGGCAACGAAGGAGTGGCTTCTTAAGAAGCATTTCACGGTCCTGGAGTGGCCTAGCTCCATCACTGCTCTAGAGGAGATCTGCATGGAGGAATGGGCCAAACTACCAGCAACAGTGTATAAAAACCTTGTGGAGACTTACAGAAAACATTTGATCTCTGTCATTGCCAACAAAGGGTATATAACAAAGTATTGAGATGAACTTTTGTTATTGACAAAATACTTATTTTCCACCATTACTTGCAAATATTGCAAATATTTCTGGCACCGAGGTGGTGGAATGAACTTCCCCTAGATGTCCGTACAGCAGAGTCCCTGACTATCTTCAAGCGACGATTGAAGACTTACCTCTTCCTGAAACACTTAAATTAGCACTTTCCAAGTTTGCTTTGTAGAATTCAAGAGTTATATTTATATTAAGTTTGTAATCCTGCGTACCAGTGTAGATTTATTCATTGCTAGAGACTCAAAGCACTTTTGTACGTCGCTCTGGATAAGGGCGTCTGCTAAATGCAGCAAATGTAAATGTAAATAAATTCTTTAAAAATCAGACAATGTGATTCTCGGGATTTTTTTTTCTCATTTTGTCTCTCATAGTTGAAGTGTACCTATGATGAAAATTACAGGCCTCTCTAATCTTTTTAAGTGGGAGAACTTGCACAATTGGTGGCTGACTAAATAGTTTTTTGCCCCACTGTAAGCCTTCTGAAATTATAATTTGCCTGAGTCTGTAATTTCACTATGCTGATGCTGCTTCTGTCCTTTTCAGTGTCTTCTGTTACCAATGAATAAAATCTTGTCTGTTTTTTTTTGTTTGTCGAAACTTGCATTGGGGTTCTAGTGGGAAGGCTGGTCTTTTGTGGCCAGGTGTGTATAGTGGGGTGCTGCTATCCTGTACGGACAAACTGAACCGACGTACTCTGCTGCTCCGCCAAGTCAAGCATCAAGACCACTTCAGCCAATTCTCTGCCTTCTTTTCTCCTGTAAGCTCTTCTGTTTTGTCTCTGTTTTGGCAATTTAACATTTCCAGCAGCCTACGTGCACACAGCGACACATTTCTAATCCATTTGTACACCATTAAAATTTTTTGGCTTCTAGTTTTTATATATTTTAGAGTCAAAGTTTTGTGTAAGTTTGCAGTAGGCTGCTGAATCCTCTGTTTCCTCAATGAGCTATCAGGCAAACCTAATTCATCCTTGGCAATTTTGTTCATCCTTTACACGCTTATGTCGTTTTTTTTTTCTGCTGTTTTCATGCTTGACAAGTGCTGTAAAGACACTGTTCATACATTTTTTTTAAAAATAATAATAATATTGATTAAAATTCCAATTACACATGAGAATAGAGATGCTAAAGATGTGATTATGGAGGTTTTATAGTAACTGCTGAGTTTTCGAATAGTTTGACACCAACTTTGCTACAAGGACATAAAAGCGTAATCTAATCTAGTTGTGTTAAAACAAACAAACAAACGTAACAATATGATAAAAATAAAAACATAATTTGATAAACAAATCATGGAAATGCAGAAATTAATGTTCATATTCGTTTCAAATGTGAGAAAAGTTTGTAATGTTCTTGGACCTGTCTGGCTTTCTGTAACAATATGAAAAAGATAAACAATGCATATAGCATATATGCAAATAGCATTTAACAGTATTACCTGTACAAATATGTTGCTACTTTGCAAAAACAAGGCCACTGATTTAAGAATGTAAAGGTAATTAGTCTATTTTTGCCCATTACAAAATGTGTTTAAAAAAAAAAAAAAAAAAAAGGCCTTTTTTTTTTTTTTTTTAACCCACTTTGTTGTTAATTTACTCTTTGTTATGTTCTCTTCTGAGCTGTAGGTCACACACATCCCAAAATTCTGTGTCAGGATTTCCTGATAGAATTGAAATACACTGGAGATGAATAACTGAAACCTGCCCAGTGTGATAATTATATGATTTGGAGTTTTAAAGTAAGACTGGTCTTTTTCTTTGTGACTATAATGATTGGGACGTTTGCTATACGTTATATGATGGGGTGAAAGAGAGTTTTCAAAGAGAATGACAAGTTTAAGGAAAAAAACATGCATTTCCATGAATATATGGCATTGCCCCTCAGCATGGCTTTAATAAAAGGTGTTATTGATTTCTTTTATCATCATATTAGCAATTATTTTATATATTTATCTTATTATCATGCTAGCAACAAACACAGAAATCAGAACAGGGCTCAGACACTTCTCAAACTCTGAAATAATCAAATATATAATCAATGTTAGTGGTCAGCTTTAGTGAAGTCCATGTACTCTTCAATGTCTTTGACATTTGACTGGCTGTATGTGGTTTCCTGGTTAAACAGATGGCAGCAAAGGCTTTGGAGGCATGCCACCAGCCCCATGGCTTCCTGTCACTGACTTACACACAAGCTGTAACCTGCAATGTCCTTCACAAGCTAACAGCACGGCAAGAGAGAGCAGGACCTCAGAGGATGAGTAGCGGTGGGACTGACGGCTCCTCACAGCACCTGCACGAAATCCTGCTGACTGCCCAGCCATTTGACCTGGTTCTCTCATGCCCCCTACTGGCTAGCATAAGCCAGGTGTTCCACACAGTCTCACCTCCTCCTTCCAGACGGACAGTCAAAGAATGCCGTTCAGCAGGCCAGCCAATGAGAGGTCGCGCCTTTTCCTCAAGCAGTCTGCCACTCATCTACGTCAATACCAGTGTGATCCGAGTTTTCTGCCCCCTTCAGGACAGCAGTGAGCTCCCAGATATAGGGATTTATTTCTATATGAGCAATACATCAACTGCATACTTTCTAAGTATTTAATAAGACATCAGCTGAGTGTGATTGATAATTTACTTTGTGGTAATGCAGATTCTCAAATGAAAGAGAAGATAGAGGATACACTAGTTCTGAAGATCGGGTCGGTCAGCATGGCGCCTCAGGCAGATAATCCTCTCACTCGCACCATACTGCGGAAAGATATTTACCAGTGAGTACACACAACACACTCACTCTCACAAGCTCATTCATTCATCAGCCCAGAACAACATCTAAAGAATTGCAGGCCCCACTTGCCTCAGTTAAGGTCAGTGTTCATGAGAAATGCAAAAGCCACTATTGACCATAAGGAACATGCCAAAAATACATCTTGATTATTCCCAATAACCAAGCCATCCAGCCATTAAACAGGCATTCATGCTCGAAAACCCTCCAATGTACTGAATTAAAACAATTCTGCAAAGAAGACTGGGCCAGAGTTCCTCCACAGTGATGTTAAAGACTCATTGCCAATATCACAGATACTAGATTGCAGTTGTTTTTAGTTTTAGTTATTAGGGCAATTACTTTTTTTCACATAGGGCCAGGCAGGTTTCCTCTTAATAAATGAAATCATCTTTTAAAAAAATGCATTTTGTATTTACTCGGGTTATCTTAGGGTAATATTCAAATTTGCTTGATTATCGTAATCATTTAAGTGTGACAAATATGCAAAAAATTAAACAAATTAGGAAGGGGGGCAAATAATTTTTTACAGCACTATACGTTTCTGCATCTCCAAACTTCATTGGTTAATTCGATTGAACCCATGCTGGATTACTTTAATTTCCAGTGCCATTTGATATTTTCATCACTAGAAGACTTTACATTTTGACTGTACATGTTAAAGCATTTAAAAATTTATAAAAAGAAATCATAAACTAAAAACCTGTAACAGAAATTTGACACGTTTTTGTTTACACGTTGCTAGCCGGAGTATGATATTCTCAAAAACACATTGGGAGTCAGAACACTTTTTTTATGTGTTTTGTAGATTTGTACAAAGTGCAAACTGGCTGTTTTGTATCAACATTGTATATTTGGAATTTGTTTAAATGCATCCCTACCTGAACACATACAGTATGTAGTGACGTTCAGCCCTAAAGCACATTAAATTAGGGGTTTCTGATGGTTACACAGAGCAGCATATGCATTATGAGATCCACAATGGTATTATACCTGAAGCAGTAGTCTCCTAACACTGTTCTACTTTTCTCTGGTCTTCTTTAGAAGAGCACTGAATCTTGGTGTCCTGCGTGACCCAGGGTCAGAGGTTGAGGATCGTCAGTATCAAATCGATCTCCAGAGCATTAATGTGGGCACGGCGCAATGGGAGCAGCTGCAGCCTCAGGGAGAAGGAACGAAAGGCAGCACACCAACAGAGGGTGAAAGAAGTTCTCAAAATCCAGCACTGGAGTGGAATATGGCCAGCAGGTAAATTCCACATTATCTACACCTCACCGCTACGATTGTTTCTTTGACAGGCCGTTTCTAATTTAACCAGTTAATATGGAGATAAAAAAAAAAAATAGGAATGTCCAACATAACTCCCAATCATATGGCAGCTGTACAAACCAAAGAATCATACAGATGTAGGTCAAGAGCTTTATTTAATGTTTACATTAATCATTGCCTTGAAAAAGTGTGAGCTCTGTGACTTTGATTATGGCCATAGATGTTGGTACCTAATGGGCTGGTTTCAGTATATTAAGAAACTCATGAGCCACAACAGTCTCTGGATTTTGTACAGAATGGTGTGAATAATACCAACAACAATAATAATAATAATAATAATAATAATAATAATAATAATAATAAGAAGAAGAAGAAGAAGAAGTAGTAAACATCCTATCCTCTCCTATCTACCTTTAGCACAGGCATAAGAGGAACCCTAGAGTTTTATTTAGGTAGCAACCAGTACTTACCAGAAAAGATTGTAATATTTTTATGTTGTTTAAGGTCTTTTGGGAACCTCCCTAACTTGCTAGTCAGCAATCAGATACTTAAACTTTGCTGTTAATGCCATATTGGTGAGAATTGTGGAATATACAGTATGTTTAGGTCGAGTGATATCTTTATCTGTCCTTTATTTGTAATTTATGTCAAGATCAGGGTTGTTCCAGTGGGCGAAGTGAGTATTCAGTGAGCATGTAGAGTGTAATTTCTATCATGTCAGCGTTGTTTCTAATGTTAGGTTATTAAATTGGGTCGTATTTGAGTTTTTGGCTGATAAATGGTAAACCTGCTTTCTGGAAAGCTTTCTATCATGTTTGCTTCACATTAATCCATGACCAGGTTGCCATTTATCTATTTTAAAAATGCTGTAGGTGATTAGCAAGAATGTAGCAATACGTTTAAAGGTTCTGTAAGTCCATTAATCTTTAAGTTCTGTTGTGCAGTAAGGGTCATCCTTGGTTGTTTCTTTCTTTCTTTTTTTATTTTGACTTTGTTGCTGAGCTGTGCTTAATATTAATTCCACCAATACACTAAAAACTCTGAAGGCTGAATTGCATGTGCATATGTTTATATATAGACACAGAATCACTAAAGCTTCTAAAAAGAGATTCCAATTGAGTGAAAAAAAAAAATTAAAGGCTAATTTTGGTAATAAATAGAGAGAGAATTGATGCCCCCTTTTTTTTTTTTTTTTTTTTTTTTTTTTTTTTTTTGTAACAACTAAAGCAGCATATTTTCAGTTTATTTTCTTTTGGGAAATAACTCTTGTTATACAGTAAACAGTTCTAAGCTTCTTCACTAAACAAAAACAAAAATGCAAGCTCAGTTTCTGTCTGCTGGAATGATGGGCATTCTCTTATTTTAATATACAAACTCATCAGTATCAATTATCACACAATCGCCTCATAACATCACACAAATGTGTCACGTCTAACAAAACATTCCCACCGGAAAAAGCAAGTAATGAAGAAGGGGGGGGATATTTTTTAAACATGGGTTGGTTTGCAGGCCAGGTAGATTGATGATGAAAGTTAAGGTAAACAATTCCTATTCTGGTATATTCCAGGTGTAGTAGTTGTTAAGTATACATAACTATATACATAAATATATATTATAGGCACCATTTATTAAAAATAACACACTTGCTTTAGTCCATTAATCTATTATTTGTTCATTATTTTGTTCTGTTCTCATGTATTTACACTGGCTTAATGGCAAAACATTGTCTGAATTTATTGTGTATTTTGTATATGTGTGTGTCTGCTTTTAAGCATTCAGAAGCACCCAGAGAGGAGAGCAATTCTCACTCCTATCCTGACTGACTTCTCTGTACGCATCACAGCCGCCCCTGCCATCATCTACCGTAAACCTGCTGCCTCTGACAGCAGTACAGTGGAGGTACAAACCAGACAATTTTTAGAAACAAGTACTAGTAAGTGATTAGTAATGGGTTTATGCCTCATCTATACACTTCCACAGACATACGAGATACTGTGGGTAGAAATGTGTGTGTGTGGCTCTCTGTCTGTGTACGTAATGTTTGTTTGTGTGTACAGTATAAACATTTATGTTTTAGTTTGTTACATTTTGGCATTTTTGATAAATGTTAAAACATTTTTGATAAACAGCTAAAACATGGCATCAGACAAGTTTCATTGCAAAGCTTTATTACCCATTTTATTATATATCCTTCTCCATTTCTTTCTTGCACAGGATATTGTGGTGTGTGGGCACAGCTTGGAGTTGAATGTCACATCAGCCCTGGAAATGTTTCTAAGTTTGTCTCAGGTTCAGCTCATCCAACAACTGATCCTCTCCAACCTGGTTATTTTTGGGACTTCAGAAAAAAGCACAGAGGTAAACAACAGTACAGAATTATAGGGTACCTTTAAAAATAATAATAACAAAATAGTTAATTTAGTCAAAAATGCCCAATTTTATTTTGGCCACTTTGAGCTATGATTTGTCTGCATTTCTTTAAAAGAATCCTCTACTGCAGGATTTCCAAACCTGTTGGGTAAGCTACCCTAATGGACTCCACCCTACTTGTTGATTTATAATATAGGATTACCGTATTTTTTGGACTATAAACCGCTACTTTTTTCCCACGTTTTGAACCCCGCGGCTTAAACAACGAAGCGGCTTATTTATGAATTTTTCCTGGGTTTTTCCCGGTTTCACAAACTTCAAGCCAAAAAACTGAGCTCCATAACATTAGACCAATGAAATTTCCGAACGGAAACAAAAAAACGCACCTCACCTGTGTTCTGAGCTGCACGGCATCAGGAGAAAAAACGTTTTTTTAAACGCACGACGATGCCAAAAGATAAACTCCCGAGAGAAATAGTTGTGAAAGGAAGGAGGAATACAGTGAACAATGACTTTCTTGGTAGGCTACTGTTTAGATACAAGCCGTTGTAACGGTTTCCAAAACTCGTGCTTTTTTATTTTTCTTGGCAACAGCGTTACGGGTTAGTCAAAGACACTTAGAAATGAGCATCAGAAAATAATAAGGACATATTCCTCGGTCTTGCACACATGCAGTAATACGGGGAAAATGCGGCGGCAGGCTATTCCCAAAATGCCGCTCTGCTCTTAAAGGAGCCACAACATATTTCACCCGTTACACCGTGTAACAGACACCGTCTTTCGTTAAAGCCTGTGTAAAGTTCATTAGTTTCAGTGTAGACACCTGCGGCTTATAGACAGGTGCGGCTTATTTATGTTCAAAATAAAAATCTTTGTCAAATTCAGTGGGTGCGGCTTATATAAGGGTGCGCTTTATAGTCCGGAAATTACGGTACTTTAACATTTGAACATTTTGTCAGTAACGGATACATTTCTCTACATTGGAATGGCGAGGCCAACTATTTTTTATTGTTGCTATAGTGAAGACATTTGGGTTTGAGATCAAAATGAAAGATTCAAGTCAAAAGCTGTCTGAGGAAAAACTGTCTTATTATCCCAGTTAAATTCAGTGGTTTGTTACTTTTTGATCCGTTTGTAATAAAGTATGTGTGTGCAATGTGTATATTAGGGCTGCAGCTATCAGCCCTAATATACAATGTGTATATTAGGGCTGCAGCTATCTTATACAGAGTAGGCCATTGATTAATCAATGAATCTATTAATTGGATATGAAGTACTTTTTCCTCATTAAAGATCAATACTAAATATACAAGAGAAAATAAGACGTGTCTCTTAAAATTAACGTTATTTTTTCCTTTTTAGAAAAATGTACAGTTTTATTGCTGAAATTATATATAAATAAAAAAAATATATATAAATGAGCTAATTGTAATTCACTCTGCCCTAAAGGTGTCTGCTAAATGTCGTTAATGTGCATGTAAATGTACTGCTCTAGTGATGCTGAGAGGACACACTTTTCATCTATTTTGTTTGTGCCTGAATTTGGCCCGTGCAAAAAGATACGCTGTTAGAAGCGGATGAATCTCGATTGTTTTGCTGACTCCTACTCAAAAAGACGGAAAAATATAATGAAAGGTCCATTTTTTTCTGAATTTTGTACATGATTGTTTTCACTTAATTTAAAAATGTTATTTTTAATGCCATTTTATTAGGGATGTAAAGAGTTTTTACATTATAGATGAATTCAGATGAAGTCACAACCACTCTAACCTGTAACTCCAGGCACATTAATACCCAGTTGTTAATATACTCATATAGTTGCTGAGAAGTTTTCAAAACAATATTTGGAAATCTAAACAGAAAATTTGGATATGTTCCATTTTTACATTCATGCTCATTTTCATTGACACATATCCACAGGCCAATTCATGTGCACTTACTTTTGGTGGGAAGTTTGTATGCTTTTAGTTTTTAAATCAAAGCGCAGACAAAATGGTAAAATTTTTAATCTCTGGTGCTCCAAAGACAGCAGAAAGCTCTTTAGAATGAAGCATATGGCAGGCTCACTCTCAGATGATTAAATCTTTGGTTAGATTTTAAAACATTGCCTCCACCTGTCAACTTCTTTCAGTAAGCATGGCTGTAAACAGTCTTCCCACTTTTATTGGCCCAAGGATAAACTCCTGTTTTTGTAGAGGGCTCTTATTTTTCTGCTCTGGTTCTCTGACACACAAAAAGTCACCTGAGCTGCATTTGTATCCCTATGCTCACTTCCTTTTTGCATATTTCCCCAGCCATGTCGCTGTTTGTCTAACAGTATCCAAGGCAGTCCACCAAAACACTATGACCTAATTGGGTTTTGGTGTTTCAGATGTCTGTATGATGTGGCAGTGTTTGAAGGGTCTTTTGTCTTTTTACAGTGTTTCTTTATGTTTTCCGGGGTTAGGAGGTGGACTGTAACTAAATCTTAGTTCTAAGTTATGGAGTTACTGGTTAAATTGGGCCTTGTGGTTTATAGTGGAATTTCCTCTAGTGAGGACATGCCTTTCTTTTTGAGTTCACTGCTATGCCACAATCCGAAAAGAATCAAACTCTCAAATCTGCCCAAATTTTCTCTACTTTTCTCTTCTTTGGTTATATATTATAGTGTGCAAGATGCAGAAAATGGCTTTGCAAAAATATAGATGTTAACATTATTATGTATTTATGTGCCATAACATAGGTAAACATGTTGGTGTGAATGTAAAGTACTGTCGTATCGTTCAGACTATACACTTAAGATAATTTGCAACATTAACATCCAGTTTTCAATTAAGCTGTTATATGGCATGTTGAAAGAAACTTTTTACAGCTTTTTCCATACAGCCCAATACTGCAGTACCATTTGCTAGAAGTATTGTGAACAGTGCCCCCGGGATCTTTGTTGTACTCTACATTGTTTATTATCCTGAACCAATAAGTAAGGCTGAATTTGATGTTCTAGATGGTAAAGTAGAGCAGCCTGGGGTCTCTGGTTCTCTGAATCTCTTGATCTCTATAGTTGTAGGGGCATTGTTGTGCTGCCCTTTTTACAACTCCACTGTGCGCTGTTCATGTGAACTCCTTAGGTCTGAATTTTGTGGCATGCACCCTTTGAATTTCTGATGTTAAATTTGAAGTCAGTTGTTGTAATGTTGTTAATCTATGGTTTCTGATTATATTTATTAATTTATATTTAATGCATTCTAATACATTTTCTGATCAATCCTGTGTCCTTGTATTAATGTATGTTCAGCTCATAACGAAGCAGTAATGGTCCAACATCTGTCAATCCTTTTCATGATATAATGATTTAGATTTAGTGTAAAACAATACGTTGCTTAAAAAAGTACATTGTAGATGAGTGGATAACATTATCTTGTCTTGCTTACTGGAAAGATTTGCTAAATCTATCACCTAGTTTGTAATTAGAAAATTGAGTATTCTAAGGTGTATTACCCCAATTCCTGAATTTGATATTCCTTTTCAACCTCCTTAAGGTTTCAGACACCTGTTCTTAAGGTGGCACAAAAAATGTTTTAGTGGAGATTCAGCAGTGCTTTTTTTGACCTCTGTGAAATCTGAAGGACTATTATGTTACCTCAGTGGATTCCCATGGTGTGTCTTAACATGTCACCTAAATCACTGTTTTGTAACTGAATACCCAAGATCCCCAGTTAACACACAAGTGCGAAGCCTACTAATCGATGTTGCTGTAGGGGAAGGAGGCAATAGTTACCCACTCCCTCCCAAACAATTCAATTCAATTCAGTTCAGTTCATTTCAGTTCAGTTTTGTTTATACAGTGCATTTTGGACATGGACATTGTCCCAAAAGCAGCTTTACAGAAGTAAATACACATACATATTATTTTCATAAATTAATCCTTATGGTCATCTAGAATGAGAAAGCCAGTCGTGCTACTGCCTCTTGCCCCCACTGAAGGACAGTTAAGAGGATGGTAAGGGATGATGAAGATCACTTGTTCAGGATTGTCTAAATAAATTGATTCTTAGGTTTGCAAAACTTCTAAATCAAGTAGCAAATATCACCTCCACGACAAGAAAAATTGCACATTTAAGGTAGAGTCCTCATTTTTAATTGTGTTTTAACCTGATGTAACCGCACAACACTAAAATCAAATAATAGGACCATATATAAGATTACAAAATATATGTAGATATATAATACAAGATAAATATTGGATATGTATTGCTAAAAAATTATTCTAGCTAACGGGTGATGATCTTAATGGGCTACTCTTATATGTGTAATTTATCTGCTTTAATCTCAATTATTATTATAATTATTATTATCATTCTAAAGAACATTTTATAATTAGAGGGTATTTACATGCACATTGGGTAAACATTGTAGGATTTACAATACTTAATATTTGTGGTTTGCTTCTATGGGGACATTTAATTGCCCAGCTGTTGCATAGCCAGATGCGTGTTATTTCCTCATAAATGTACTTACAAGTGAGCAAATAAAAGGTCTAGAATTTTACAGTTCTGAAGCATCCTATGGACAGATGAGAGAACAACTTACAACAGTATGATGACAAGGAAAAAGTACAATGGAAGGAACCGCTCATACATCATACCTCCTTTTGGCGTGTGTCTCTATGGCTACTAGTTATCAACCACTGACAAAGCAATATCTCTGGCACTGTTAAAATATTTATATGCCTCTTTGTCACCTATAGAACATATGACCAAAATTTAATTTCATTAAAAAATGCATTTATTAATTCTGGATTTACTGTACATTCACCTAATATATATATACAGTCTACAAACTATATATGGCACTGTATGGTTACAGTATGATGATACTTTCTTTCGGCTTCTCCCATTAGGGGTCGCCACAGCGGATCATCCGTATTCGTGATCCGCATGTTTGATTTGGCACATGTTTTTACACTGGATGCCCTTCCTAACGCAACCCTCCCTATTTATCCGGGCTTGGGACAGGCACTAAGAGTGCACTGGCTTGTGCAACCCTAATGGCTGGGTTTGGTTCCCTGACCGGGAATCGAACCCGGGCCGTGGCGGTGAGAGCGCCGAATCCTAACCACTAGACCACCAGGGAACCCGGTTACAGTATGATAATGATGATGTGTGTAAAACTGGTGCCAGCTTGTTGCAGCAGCTCCATTTAGTGTTTAGTTTTTTTCCTATATTTGTTATAAGAAGTTTTTGTGTAATTTAGGAAGTCTAAGACTAAAATCAGTTGTTTGATGTGCTGTTTATTGGTATCAGGGATACGGTTCAGGCATATGGGCTATTTTTCATGTATGTGGTTTAAATACTGGAGGTGGTGAGGGGGCCATGGATGGATGTCATGGATGCAGAGTTAAGTGAAATGAAGAACAATGAAATTGCAATTGAAACCATCCCTACTGTCTGTCATTATGTTGAATGTGTGGTCATTGGCAAGATAACAGTACGAATATAGAGAATATGTATTTTATTGAGAGATGGTTACATGCTAATGTTACCAATATCATGGTGTAGGAAAGCTTTTGTAGCCCAGACATTGAGCTGTTCTTGCACACAAGTGTTGTTTGTATTTCTCACTATGCTATGGTATGGCAAGTGTTCGACTTGTACCACTTTAAAAAAACACTTTTTATATTATATAGAATATTATATAGAAAGCAGATTTATACTTCACAAGTAATTAATTATAAGTTAACAGTAATGTTTCTGGGAAGATTACATTTCATTGGAGTGCACTTTGTTTGAAAAGTACACGGTTTTTGCAGCAAAATTGAAAAGGTTAAATTAAGTCTATAGAAAACAAAAAGTCACATCTTTTATGAGTCAAGGCACCTTTAAATAAACTCCCAGGAGTATGTGTACTTGTACAATAAGAAAAAAGCAATTAAATCAAGTATATTTGTAGTTATATTTTGTAGTATATCACTATCAAGTTCCAAACAGTTTTCACAGTTTTTTTTTTTTTTTTTTAATTGCTCAAAAAAATTAAAAACAAAAAATTCCCCTCATATCATCACATGCATATATAATTTTTTGTCACCAATACTACTAAATTGGCAGTTTTTTCAATCAGACGTTATTTTGTTTTACATTTTTTTTTAACCCGTTCACAAGATGTCATATAAAACCATGTGTATTTGAAAGACTGTCATGACTGGGAGAGCTGTAAGATTTCAGTTTGCATCCAAATGCTACAAGACAGTATTGTGTATAATCTGTGGTCATTATGCTAGATTAAATGCATTCAAAGTGTATATGGATTTATAAAAATAACCTTTGATGAAATTCCTGACACTGTAAATTAAATTTTAATGAAGTAAGATTAATAGATGCAAGACAGAATATATCAGCAAGAGCTAAAGTGAGTGTATGTAGTAAATGCAGAAATAGTAAGCCCACTATGTATTTTTTAAATATGAATTTCATATACATTTTATAGCTGCAGTTAATGAAAATGAGAGGGGAGTGAAGTAACAGATCCCAGTACAGTCACATATATGTATAAAACAGTGTCTCCCAGTAGTCTGTAGTCTCCCTTTCTTTATTTTCCAAAACACATTTAGATAAATGTTATGCATTGATATCCTTAATATACTGTTTTTATATATTTGTTTTCTTCCACTGTGTGTGTGCACGTGTGTGTATTTGTGTGTAGAAGCATAGGCAGAAGCACCGTGGAAATGTATCTGCTCCAGGGTATGTGGAGACTTCACGGGGGGGCAGCATGCCCTGTGGCCAGGACAGTGGCTTTGGCAGTGACAGTGAACACCTGCGCTTTGTTCATTATGACCAGCATAGCACCACTAGCCACCGCCAACTAACATGCCTCTCCCGCCAGCCGACCATCACCAAGAATCTGTCCTTTATCCCTTTTGACATTTTTGTCACTGCCAACAGCTTCACTCTCATGACGTATTTAATGACCCAGGCTTCGGCATCCACTACAGAACCTGTTGGACACACAAGCAAGAAACTCCTTAACACACCAAAGGATCCAGAACATACAGAACCTCAGATGCCTGAGCCGGTTGCAGCAGGAGACCTGCTCAGTGCTTCTTCAGAGGGAGGGCTTCTCATGTTGGAAGGGTTGTCCTCTACTAGCAGAGAACATGCAAGGCAAACTTTGGGTGCTACTATTGTCAGACAGCCTGGGAGAAGAGGTGTAGGAGGAGGCCTGTTGCAACCGCTTCTTTACCTGCAGCTCACACAGCCATCAACCCTCCTCAGCTGCCACCAACGCAGACAGCGCCTAGAGCTCTCGCTGTTTGATTTCACATTGAAGGGAGTTGCCTCTGACTATGCCTACCTGGGTAGGCTGCCTTACCTTCTTACTGCGAGTCATTCAATTGAATTCAATCTTTCATTCTTTAGTCTAATCTCTCAGTCCCCAGCTTTGTTTATCTTCAACCAATGCAGAGAGCAGCTCTACATATGTTTTTGCTATTAATCTGTATTATTAATTATTATTAATCTTTTTATTTATTTATTTATTTTAAAGTCTGAACGGTGTTTCTCAGAAGCAGGCTTCCAAAACTCAGCTCTGCAGTAATTGGCCGGTAGAGACATCTAAATGTGAAACTACAGGGACTCTGACCTTTTTTGTTAATTTAGACACATTTATCACAGAGTTGGGTCATAGTATTAGTTTACTTCAATTCAATCCTATACTAAAGTGGAATTAATTGCATTATTTATTTGGATTGTGTAGTGAAGATTTTTATATTTATGCACAACATATACACTGATCAGGCATAACATTGTGACCACCTGCCTAATATTGTGTTGGTCCCCCTTTTGCTGCCAAATCAGTCCTGAATTGTCGAGCATTAACAGCATTAACTTCTTCAGCATTTCAGCTACAGAAGCTCGATCATGGCCCTGTCACTGATTTACCACTGTTCCTTCCTTGGACCTACTTTTGAAAGATACTGACAACTGCAGACCAGATAAACCCCACAAAAGCTGCAGTTTTGGAGAAGCTCTGACCTAGTCGTCCAGCCATCACAATTGGCCCTTGTCAAACTCACTCAAATCCTTTTTCCTGCTTCTATCACCTTTGAGGGCAAAATGTTCACTTGCTGCCTAATATATTCCACCCACTAACAGGTGCCATGATGAAGAGATAATCAAT
The DNA here is from genome assembly GCA_014706435.1 of Silurus glanis. Classification (NCBI taxonomy): domain Eukaryota; kingdom Metazoa; phylum Chordata; class Actinopteri; order Siluriformes; family Siluridae; genus Silurus; species Silurus glanis. The sequence goes on from JAAIIK010000023.1 coordinate 7,486,145, forward strand.
GTTATTAACTTTACCACTCATAATGTCATAATGTTATGCCTGTTCAGTGTACATCAACATATAAATCAGCAACATATAAATCAGGCATAAAATGTTTTTAGATTTAACTCGTTTTATTTTCTTGTATCTTTGATGGTTCAGTTAAACAATTTAAGCAGACCATTACCAGGGAATAGTAAACCCTGGAATGAATCAATTGAATTTCTAAGAGTTAGTATAGTTTGCCAAGGGTGCATGACATAAACATGGCCTTGTGTGGTCAGAATTTCTTTTGTCCATTTGTTTATGCTCCAGTTAACGTACCTTTTATGAGCAAAAAAAAAGACTTTGCATGTCAAAGTAAAAAAAAATTATAATTTAATTGAAAAAAATTAAATTGAAATACAGCAACAAATGAAAGGTAAACTGCAAATCAAAATTTTGCCTTAAGCAAAAAAAAAAAATATTATTTGCATACTAGAGGTATAATGCTACAAACAGAGACAGTTCCCCACCAATTATGATGCATCTATAGTGCCTTATAATTGGTGGGGAACTGTCTCTGTAGCATTATACATCTAGTATGCAAATAATATTATTAATATATTAATTTTTTTGCTTAAGGTAACAATTTGGTTTGCAGTTTACCTTTCTATCTCTTTCCATGAAATTATATCTGTATTTCTCCTTTTCTCTCATTTTTAGACACAGGAAAATCTCTGCCAGAGACACAGGACTATAGTGTTTTTTGGTTAGAGACAGTGGCTGGAGAAGCAGACAGCAGGACAGGAATCCCTCCACCCCTTCTCTCTCTCTGCATCAGAGACTTCCTTAATGGGCCAGGTGCAATACACACAGATGCACACATACACCTACATTATTATTAACCCCTTCTCTATGCCTTCTAACTTGCGTAATTTGTAAGGTAGAAACATAGCACAAATGATTTGTCAATTTGGATCCAAATATTAGCTGAATTTATTCTCTGTTTTAGCATACACGGTAGATCATATTTACAGCCATAGAAAATGCTGTAGAGATTCATATACTGAACTGGCAGTTATTTGGATGTGAAGCATGTGAGTGAGGGCAGTTGCATCAGATGGCAGTTTTCCTGTCTGACATCACCTAGTATTGCCAATGGCAATCTTCCAATACAGAGAAATTACCAACAGTAAACAGTGTGTTGAAGGTTTTTGCCTTTGGTGTTAAGGGTGTCATTGTATATTTCTGTCATGCCAGTCATTTGGAAGTAGCACAATGGATAAACTCATGACTATTTAGTATGATTAGATGCCATTGGCTCTTGATTAATGAGACATGACTGCAGAACTCTGTTGTGTGAGAATTTCTTCGGCCCTCAAGCATATTGGTAAGTACTTTATTAACAGAACCTGAAGACCTGAAGCTGAAGACCATGCTGGACAGAAAGGGTATCCACCATGGGAAAAGAACACCTACTGCCTATACAGATGTTTCTCAGAAGCTTATTAAGCCTATTTAAAACCAAAGGCATGTGGACATTCAGCCCCTGAAGCAATGGCATTCATTTAACATTAACCGTCTCCAAATATTGAAAGGGATGCAGGGGGCTGTTGGACAAACCAGAAAATAAAAAATTTAATACCAGCATTGTCTTTGTAACCTTTTAATGTTTTCTGGGGTATGTGCAATGAGCCAAATACATAGTGATATCTCTCTATGTGCACCTACTCTGAGAGTTTTTGTGCTACTTATCTGTTTGAGGGATTGACTCTGAAGATGGGACTCAAAGGACATTCTAGCCCTCATACCTCCATTCCTAGTAGAATGAGCTGCCCTACTCATGGAACGAAACTTATACAACCCTTTGCAAAACCCTTTCTGAGGACACAAGTTTGGCTTTTGACAACATGGTAAAAATGTTTTGACAACATGTTTACTAAAGCAAGCGGGAAAAATAGAAGAATGAATCCCCTCCAACAGTTACACAATTAAAATGATCATATAAGAATAAACCATAAATCAAGTTCAAACACTAGAATACTGAAATTGGACCGACAAACATGGGACAAAGGTTGACAAAGTGACTTTACTACATGATCTACCTTAGGATGGAGTGGAAGCATCAGTAATGTCCAGTCATTTAGCTTGAACAGTAGTAGTTGTTTTTGTTGTTGCTGTGGATGCTGGATCTCAGAGACTTTTAGAGATTTTTGCACAGATTTGACACTTAATGAACCTTGTGCATAGAGCCTAAAAAACTTAAACTTAAATACATTTTCAGAAGATGAGCTTAGGGGCAAAGACAATATTTTCCACATGCTTAAATGACTAAATCTTCTCTCACATAGAGGCTTGGAGAGATCGAAGATTCAGTCAGAGATTCATATGGCCCTAGCTTCTTTTTTAAACCTCCGTTCTAATTAAACCCCCTTACTAAAACCATTTCCTCAGCACGATTCTTATGTGGCAAACAAATCCGATAGCTCTTTAGATAGCAGTTAACCAATGCACTGTTATAGTCACAAATTATTATTATTAATATTATTTTTTTGCATATTCCTGAATTCTAAATATACCAGTTGTATATGTGATAAATTTGTCCAACATAGAATAGACTCTTATTGTATCTCTTATTCCACAATTCATTTTCCGTTTTTGCCATTTCCTCCATTAACTTTGTGGGCTTTACTTAATTTAATTTAGCAACAAGCCAAATTATTAATGCTACTGCTGACTCTGAACAATTACATAACCAAAAATAACTACTCATGTGTTTTTTTTCCTTGTTATTGATTTCACAGCTGAGCTAAAGGTGGAGTTATGCAGGCCATTAAAGATGAACCCAACACCTTCTAAGCTGGAGCAGCTTAAAGCGTGGGGGAAAATCTTCCCAGATAGTTTCCATGTACCTGGCACCTCCTCCTGCTTCCCCGAGGCACCTCACAGCACTGACCTGGGTGATAACAAGGCCCTCTCTCCATCAATTTCCAGTCGTATAGCAAACATTCTTCAGACTTTCGGCCCCTTCCACAAAGTCTCTTTCCAAACTGTGCAGATGATCATTATGATGAAGATAGAGCACCCTCTCCAACCCACTCTCATATTATCTGTATCCAGTATGATGGCTATTCTAAACACAAAGAGTGGACAGCAACCAGTTGGTCAGTGCATTGTTTTTATACCATGTATTTATACATCTCTCTCTCTCTCGCTCTCTCTGTCTCTCTCTGTCTCTCTCTCTGTCTCTCTGTCTCTCTCTCTCTCTCTCTCTCTCTCTCTCTCTCTCTCTCTCTCGATTTCTCGCTCTGTATGTATCTTTATTTCTAAATAATCTTTTTTACATCCATAGTTTTCAGAACTACTTTGTATGGACACCCAATCTTTTTCCATTTTTGAGACACATGCATGTTCCTTTTGTTTATATGCAACTGTGGCAGCGGGCGATTGGATGAGCGACAACACAGACAAAACACTCAAGAAATGGACAGTGAATGATTCAAAGGTCTTTGGACAGATGACTCTAAATTTGACTTCTCCTGGGGAGAAGATGTTAGCAGGCTGCCTTAGTGGGGGTGGAAGCTTAATGGTTCGGGGTTGTTGTGACACAGGGAAGTTTGGAGACTATTTATTTCGAGTAAATGGAACACTGGTAAAACATGGCTACCATTCCATAGTTCAACACCATGCTATATCGACTGGACTGTGGCTAATTATCTAAACCTTTACTTCGTTTCTGAATGCGTTGTCTGTTTTATCAGGGTTATCCAAAATAAAATTCCCAGCCATCCTTTCTTTAATATCTTAAGCTTTTATACACATTGTAGGTTTAATCTTTGTTTACTATATACATACTGTAAATCAAGCACAACATTCTTCTCTTACTAGATAATCTTATCATTCTCTTGTCACCTTTTTTCTTTGCATAATATTTAGAGTTGAAAATGTTCTCGTTCTCTTTATCTCTGTGAGCAGACAGTGCAAAAGAAGTATGCGTTTTATGGCAGTGTGAGGATGCGTTGCTGCAGACGGGTCTGGGTGGCAGCAGAAGTCCTTTTGTTGGGCCTTTCTCCTGCAGTTTGGATCTGGACGTGCTCTGGTGCAGACATTGTGGCAGCTCTGATTCTGGTCCACCAAGAATTTTATTGGAATTAAGAGGAGGATTACTACAGGTACATAAAACTCATTATCATTATCTAGAACATAACCAAAAAACCTCTGTGATTGCAATGTATTTGAAAGCCTTTTATATGTGAATACAACACAAACTTATTTACTTATAAAGCACATATTTTTAGTCCTTAGAGAGAACAGTTTTCCTAAAATTGTTTTCCATTTGATATATACAGTATAAATTTCCCCATTTGTCTCCTTTTCTTGCTTCTCAGGTATTTTGGGGGCAGGAGCACTACAACTGTCTTACTCTGATACAAGAGTACCTGCAGAACTACCTGAAACAAGTGGAAAGCCAAGAGGAGGAAGACAAAGAAATTCCTATCTCCTCTAATCAGTCACTCCCTCTTAACCCCTCACTTAGCTCCCACCACTCTGAACATTCCTCAGATGACCTGCGCACTGGTGTCTTTCGGTACATCCAGGGTTCAGGTGAACTGATTTTTTTTTTTTATGGACAGAAAAAGTTAGGGTTAGTGTCAATTTTACACACATCTCTAAGTGTATAGGATACTGTTTCTGGCACTCATTTGATTAGAGTACTACTATTATATATATAGGGGTCAAGGCTCTGCATAAGCATTATACTTCATTTACTGTGTGATTCTTAGTGTGATCAAATAAAATATTTTTATGTTCGTTCACATCAATGTCCTTTGGTCCTCATTCCTCTATAGATTCTCAGAAGCTGCCAGGGGTGCATGAGGTAATGTTCTATAATGAGACGGAAGACAGTCCTGGTGTGATGATGTGGAGGTATCCTGAACCTAGAATTCTTACCTTTGTGCGCATCACTCCTGTGCCCTTCAACACAACTGAAGACCCAGAAATCAGCACTGCCGACCTGGGGGATGTGCTGCAGGTGCGTACTGCTGTCTCAGCCTCAGATTTGCCAGGGCATGTGTACATTTTTGCACTCTTTTTCAGCCACACTCTTTAAACAGTCTTTAGCGTTAAACTATTTTGTTTTAAAACTATGGGAAAAAAAGCTTTTTGGTAGCAGTCAACCGATATGGGGTTTTCTCTGGCCGATGCCAATATTTAGAAATCACGACAGCCGATGGGCGATATTTGACGCCGATTTTTTATTTTTCTCATAAAATCGAATAGTTAATTCATAAGAAGTGATACAGAAAATTGCTTAAACTAAACATTTATTGAAAAACGCAAGCCTCTTAAATTAGTGCACTTGTTATCAGGTTTTGGTCCCCAAGACTACCTGTAGCCTAAAGTACAGCTGGTTGAAGACTCACTAACAGTACAGTTCCAAAATATTCTCATTCTTCATCTAAAAGCTGCATCATATTTAACCATTGAAATATATAAGGCGAGATAAAGAATGTATAATAAGAACTTAAGAACTATAATAAGAGCTCGGTACACGGCAAGCTGGGGAATTTTAAATTTTTTTTTTTATAATTTTTTTTTTTCTTCACATCAGTCGGCTTTTGTCTTTTAACGTATCCTTGGATCTAGTTTGACAGCTGTTTATCGGCTGATTCTGCATGTCCAATCAGTGGCAGAGCTCATCGGCAAGAAAAATAACTCCGCTTGGCTAATTAGCTTAGCAAGTGAGCAAACAAAAAAAAATAAAAAATACGTAACACACTTGTTCTTGCTATTGTTTTTGCATCTTTGCAGACATGATTGAAAAAAGCTACACAAATCTGTTAGTAATGATCGCGGCAGTTGTAAACACTGCTTGCTTTATTTATTTACAGTTCTAGCTATTCCGGTCTCTCTGTTTGGATGCTGAATACAGACTACTGCCACCAGCTGGTATGGGAGAGTTATATTCTCTCACGCAAGCACAGAATGTACACGCACGGCTTGGTGTGTCTGATTTGCCTGTCTAATAAACGGCCTAATTTGCAGGACAATGCTGATTAATTAACAAAATGAAAAAATATCAGCCCGATTAATCAGCTGGCTAATCAATCGATCGACCTCTACTTTTTGGAGCTATTTGTAGTCATTGGATTAAAAAAGGTCCTACAATGTTTACAATTTTTAGAGAGTTGGAAAGAGTCAGTGTTGAGCAAGAAGTATGCGTGTACTTGTTGACCAATATTCTACATTAAAATGGTTTTAAAGTACAGTCATGGCCATGGATGAGTTCTCTTCTAATAATGCCCATAAGGAGAATGAAAAGATGCTTTGAATGTAAAAATGTACTTAAGTCTGAAAATACCTTCTTAGAATGAACAGCACAATATTACAAAACCTACACGTACTCTGCTCAATTCATTAATTAGTATGATTATGTACTGCACAGTTATGAAACAGCCAGTATTATATTGTTTTATACTGCATTGCATTACATTATAAGACTGTGTGCATAACCATTTAAAATATTTTCTTTATACAGGTACCATGCAGTCTGGAGTTCTGGGATGAACTGAGGAAAGCCTTTGTGCCATACAAAGAGTTTAGTCTGTCTGAAAGCATTGTGTGTGAGCTCAAAATGCCCCAACTAAATTTCCACACACATCAGAGTGACCTTGTACCCTCTGATCTCTGGAGAGTTGTGTTTAACAATACAGCAGATGGAGCAGATGAGAGGTATGTGTTGGTAATGGTAAATAGTGTTTTGCATTTAATAGCAGTTATATGATGTTAAAAAAATAAAAAAATTGCATTAACAAATAAGACAATTAAGAATATAGAATATACTGTATATATGCACACGCTAATATTTTTGTTGTGCCATGCATTCATAGTGCCATTGTTTTGTCAAAATTATTGAAAGTCACAAAATTTAATTCTATAAATTTGAGGTCAGGAGAATCAAGCCATGTTTCAGTGGTGTTAAGGTCCCATTCTTTCACAATTTGATCCCAATTAAACTTGGGCTTGTCATCTGGGAATTTACCTGTGCTATAATAAATGAAGGAATATCTAGTGATAGGAAAACAGTCTAAACAGTAGCCTACCAAGAAAGTCATTGTTCACTGTCTTCCTCCTTCCTTTCACAACAATTTTTCTTTTGGCATCGTCGTGCGTTTAAAAATCACCATCGGTGAAGCTTTTCTCCCGATGCCGTGCAGCTCAGAACACAGGTGAAGTGTGTTTTTTCATGCCCGGTTGTTTTCAGCGTGACGAATGAATCGCATTTCCTGTTGACAGTCCGAGTGAGCGGCAGGTCAAACGTCAGAGGAACCTCATCCATATTTATGATGTGGTGCGGCCCGATTCAGTGGGAGCGCATCTGATTTAATATAAAGAATTTCATTGGTTCACCTTAACCTGTTTGGCAATTTCATTGGTCTAATGTTATGGGGCTCAGTTTTTTGGCATGAAGCTTGTGAAACCGGGAAAAACCCAGGAAAAATCCATAAATTAGCCGCTTCGTTGTTTAAGCCTGGGAAAAAGCCAGTGTCAAAGCGTGGGAAAAAAGTTGCGGCTTATAGTCTGGAAAATACGGTACTTATATTTACTTATATTTTTTCATTAAAACAGAGTATCAACATGACATTTGGCTGTAAGGCACAGTATCCTCTTGCTTTTCAGTACATTAAACTGGTAGAGACTGGTGGTGGTGTTAAAGTTTTTCTTATATTAATAGTATCTCTAGTTGTTATTATAGCAACGTTGATGTTTTAACACCCAGATGTGGCTTTTCCGTTATTTTGCTTGCCCAGCTGATAAAGAATTGTTTGTTTAAATATGCCATGTTTCCCTTGAAACTAATTTTGACTACAGCTATTATTACTGAAGTACACTGCGGTTACATTACTATATGCACAATATGTTTCTGTCTTTGTTTAGTTCAGAAAGTGAGTCAGGATCCCAGTTGCCCTGTGACCAGTTGGTATCTCCTACTGCCCTGGCAGCATGTATGCAGGTCGACTCCTGTTTTGCACCATGGCTAGTGCCATCACTAGGTGTGTCCCTGAAACTGGCCCACCTGGAACTGCGGTTGTGCCATCACCTGGAACAGCTTGGCACAGGTAACACCTACACTTAACTAACTCTCATTGAACACATTGCCTGTGTGGAAAACTGCATAAAAAAAGTGTTTTTTTTGCAGTGTACTTTTTGTAAACGTTGGCATTTTTAAGATTTACTGTTTAAATCTAATGCAGCATATCAGAAATACATCCAATAGATGGCACCCAGGCATTGCTCTGTGGCTCAATACTGCCCCCCTTTGGCATTTATTTTCAATATCAGCTTGCAGTTTCAGCTGTGTGCATCAACAGTGGCATATTTCATGCAGTGTGACTCAAAGTAAATGTTTATATTAAATTATATTGTAGTGTCCCCTACGCATGCTATCATAATGCGTCTCATAATGTTACCAACTGGTAAAACAAAAATGTGCCTTTTAAACCAAATTACTACTGTTTGAATACTACTGTTTAACTTTTTCTTATCAAAAAGTACCAATTTTAATTTATTCCTGCTAGGCGATTTATCCGATTTATTTAAAATATGTTCAGTATGATTATAAATTATGAGTAAAAAAAATTTAAATCTTTTAAACAAATAACACATTACAATCAATTCACCCAGTGCACTGCATAAACAGGAAGTGTGGCATATGTCCCAAGTTAGCATTTATGTTCAGTGAAGGGGTTTGGTCACATACACATGCCAATAGTAATTCATTGCTTTAGTTCCAGCAACAGGTTTATAAACCAAGCATTTAAATTCTAGAGTATTTTAGAGAATTCAAACAAATTCCTATTCAATAATGTTCATGATGCTAAAATGTGAAGGAAGTGTCTCAGATGGTATCAGTCTCAAACATTGTGACATAATTTTACTTTATTATACATATGTGTGCCAAAATTTATATATACTGTATGTTCATTGTTGGGACATGTTCACATAAATATGCCAACAGTGCAACCAGCTGGCACCACAGCTTATACATAACGTTTAAACCAGACTTTTTAACACTCCTCAGTTCACACCACAGTTCATCAGCTTTAAAAATAGTTAATATAACAATATTCATTTAATACTAATACTGTTTTTTCACAGTGAGAGTATCAAATATATGTTGTCTTGAAATCAGGAAGCATGGCATAATATCATATATCAATATAATACATAATATCAATAGATTTTACATCAAATTGCTTGTTTGTTCAGTGATGTGAACGTTATAATGTGCTAAAATTGGCTGTTGAAACAGAAACTGCTATGCCCTCGCAGCTCGGGCCCAGTACTGCCTCCAGCTATATTTACAAATAGGTTTTTTTCTTCATTAGGTCCATCTCAGCGGCTCCGCCCCTTCCTTCCAGACAGGAAAATGCCATTTGTTCAAGAGTATGCAGTGGTGTCTCTGCGCGAGCCAAAGGCATTTGTGCGAGAGTGGAGTGAAGGAGCTCAGCTGGGGCAGGAGCTGCACTTGTATTCCACACTGCAGTGTCACTTGGTGGACTACAGGAACCTTACCCTTCTGCCTCTCCTGCAACCATTTAGCATGGAGGGCCATGCCAATAAAAAATACACACAGTTCCAGCAAACAGAGCAGATTCTCATTTTTAATGTTTTCTTAGAGCCCATGTTGATTACAGTGGGGCAGCACATTATACATACCTTGGACACCGCGCTGAAAGCATGGCAACAGGTGACACGTGCACACACACACACACACACACACACACACACACACACACACACACACACACAATTAAAAATACATTTTCAATTGGTGGCTGCCTCTATGACCTATCAGACTGCTAAATAAAACACTGAATGAGAGCATTAACACATTTCCACATTTCGTTGAAATGGAATCGAAATCTTCACCAGACCTTGCTGACTTAACCTACAGTACTATTAATAAAAGTGATGTCTCTGTAAAGACTTTTATTTTTTTTATTTTTTTTTTTATTTTTTTTTACACTTATGGCAGACATAAGAACACTTCCATTTGCTCTTATAAATGAGCATATGCATATAAACTTAAAGCCCTTAGCATGAAGTTTCATCTGTTCATCAAATATACAGTATGAATCATATGTTGTCATATGATCATCCATATGGTCATATTATAATAAAAATAATGCAACACTGACTTCAACAGTAAACTCCTTATAAGCTCTAAAGTATAGTTCTTTAGACGGCAGCACTGTATTTTTGCGAGAGCATCTAGCATGAATAGAAAATCTGTGTGCATCTCCAGGATTTGATTGTTCCATGTTGATTTTTCCAAGCACATTGTACTATTATTATCTCAAGAGGTTGTTTGTTTTTGTTCTGTGTTTAACATATAGAATCTAAAGCCAGAGAATGAGGAGCTAATTTTCTGCCATTATGTAGTCTGTAATGACACACAAGAGACGTTGTGTTTTGGTCAGTTGGATACGGACGAAAGTGTGGTGTTGTCCAGTGGCCAAAGCCACCAGTATTGTTGGAGATCCCACAAAGCTCCACAGGTAACTGTCTCTCTTAGTCATTTACATATAGTAGTTATTATTTGCATGAATTCATCCAGCAACTATTGCAGCAGGATTAGATTTTTTTTTTGCAATAAACAGGACAGCCATGCAAATGTAAGGTTACATTCAGCAAAAAAAATCATATAGCTATGTTTTTGCAATATAGTTTATCCTCTCATTGCACTTAGTTGATTTAATCCCAGGGATCTGACCTGAACTAAATTAACAATGTAAAGTAAGCTAAAGAGGAAAGTCAGTTATTTGTGTTTCTGTATCCAACAGGCAGAGGAAGATTCTGACAGATTAGTGTGCTTGATTGATATTGTATTTGGTTTCTGTCAGCATGTCTGTCCAATGTTAGCTTATAGCAACATTTCATCTTTAATAGACATATGCCACCAAGCTGGTTACTGTTAAAGTACTACTGTTTAATAAAAGGCCACCCTCTATCTGTGAAAGCATGGTACCTAGAAACCCTACTGGTTTCACTGAGCTTTCAAGCACCAACTTGAAATGAAGTCCAAAGTGGGCACAAGGTCATGCAAAATTCACAGTTCATCACCGTCCTCTACTGTTTCTTCCTAACATTCCTAACAATTCCCAACAGTTATCCTTCAGTAGGTACAGTCCCTGGTGACAGCATCTAAACATTCTATAAACATTCTATAACTAGAAATGTTAATGCCGTTATCTAGCAGTAAAAATAGAAGTAACATTGATTAGTTAGTACATGAAGTTCGATACCAATTATGTCATGTGGCAAAAGATTGTGCACTCTCTGGTGCAATGTCCTTCCAGCTAATGTAAAAGTAATTTAATAGACACATCAACCTGTGAATGCATGGTACATATAGTGGTGCTGCCAAAAAAATGTAAGCTAACTAATGCTCTGCACACAGGGATAAAGTATAAGATAAATAAAGATAAATCCGATAAATAAATCAGTATTTAATTTTTGTGTGTCTATGCTTTCCACAGCTGCTACATGTCTGTATTGAAGGCTGGGGTAACTGGCGCTGGTCAGAGCCCTTCAGTATTGATAATGTGGGGACAATGCTCAGATGCATCCATGGAAAGAGTCAAATTGCCTCACTCATTATCAAAATCCAGCAGCTTGGTGGAGTGCAGAAGCAGGTAGAGTATTCTTACACAGTCCATTGAATAAAGCATTGTTTTTTTTGGGCTGTTTACTTTACAGCTAAATATTTATAATATGTATTTGTGTGTAAGAAAGCCTGTAATCATTTTTTTCTATCCAAATAGTATTAACACACCTCTCTGATCAGATCAATGCAGAGCAATTTACAATGGTGTTTATATCTGGCACACCTTTGCATGGATATAAAATATTTTTTTCATCACTGTGGTTCAGTCAATAAAAAAAAATTAAAAAAAGGTTTACATTAAAATATTGCTAGTTAATATTAGGGGTGTAACGGTAAACATATACGTACTGAAATTTATCGGTACAGGGCTTTCATTTTGGTTATACATGTGTACCGAATGCAATCCTTTTTACTGTATAATATTTGGTTTGCGCATGCATGAAAATGCTGAAGAATCCATAGCGCTAGCATTAGCTGCTAATCAGGAATGGATTCTTAAGCATTTATGTCCAGCTTCAAGAATTTCACTTAAAAGGAGAAAATCCTAAATAATTCCACATTTTGAGGGAGTGAATGAATAAATGAAGGATAGAAGGAAAGACATTTTTAAAACATGCTGAAAAAAGTAAAACATATCTTTTAGAAAATTTAATATAAAATGTAACACACATACACACACACACACACACACACACACACACACAGACTTACATATTCATCTGTATGATCCAAATTAGTCATTATTTGATTGCTCAATTCAATCAATATTATGGCTGTAGCTTTCGATTATTTGATGATTTTTCCATCATTTTTTGTATTAGAATTACTGGAGTTACTCAAGGAATCGTTTCAGCCATAATCAATATAATAAAAAAGTTCATTGCATTTGATTTAGTCTATTAAAATTGTTTATTAATTATAAAATATTATTTAAAATATTATTTAACCAAGCAGGCATTTTATTTAAAATTGTTTTAAAAATGTAACCTCTTCAAATGTTGATGATCACAAATGTTAATAATAATTGCGTAAAAAAAAAGCAGTTTTATGTTTTGCATTTAATGCCTGGATCCGTAATGAAATTGAGCCGAACCGTAACTTAAAAACCGAGTCACGTGTTCTGTGTACGGTTAAACCTCTAGTTTATACAGATAATAGTTGATAATGTTTTTAATCATTGTAAAATACATGCTCGTTATTGTTTGATTTGTATTACTGAAGAAGTAAAACACGTCTAACACCTAAACTGGGCCATTTCTAAAGTTACTTAAATTATTAATCAAAGCAATAAATCTTTTTTGTTCATGTCCAAAGCAAAAGCCTCTGCAAACTGGTGTCAGTATTCCTTACTGGCCAATTTATCACTTTAACTGCAACTGACTGCAGTAACACCTTTAATACAGCTAATAATAAACCACTGGGGAGTGACTGGTGCATCTGGTGTGCAGTAATACTGGATAATACAGTATTATTGTTTCTGTAGTCATGAAAAATGACATATGGATGCATGCTGCCTGCACGTTCATTTCTCTACACAGCAGACATTTTGCCTTATTGTGAGAAAGATTAACCCAGTAACACATGCAGAATCTAAGAAGCACTTTACACTTTATATGCTGTTATTGGTTGTAATCAATCACTATTGATTATAGTCATTTCTTTGTATTTTTTCCTCTCAGATTATTATCTGTGGAAGGCAGGTGATATGTAGTTACTTGAGCGAGGTGATCGAGGTGCAGTTGGTACAGGAATGTGTTGGACCGGAGGGCCAGAAGCAGATGCGAAACCTGCAGTCTTCTGTTGGTCCTGAGAGCAAGTTACCGTCTTATGTGCTAGAGGACTCTGAGGTGACTGGTCTCTGTGTGCGTCAACAAAAAGACCAGGAATGGTCCCAGGATGTATTCCTCAAGTATTCTAATGCAAACAACAGCTGTGTGCTGCAGGTATGTAATATTATGATTAAGGATGACGGCATATTTATAAAATAAATTATCCAGCTTGAGCACTAACAGTGAATGGTCAAGTTTTCCATGCTAAAAGTATTTTTCCATATTCCAGAGCACAAGGCAACATTCAAATTACAATCGTTTGTTTGTGTGTTTGTCATTAATCCATTGTTTCTGGCATATAATGACAGAGTATGATGAGAATATATTCGCTCTCAGTTTGATCATGGAATGATTGGTGGTGCCAGACAGGCTGGCTTGTGAATTTCTTTAATTGCTGACTTTAGCTGATTCTTTTTTAAATATCTAAGAACGCACAAAGCATTAAATCTTGAGTCAGATGGGCCACAGCAGCAGAAGGCCACGTCAGGTTCCACTTCTGTCAGCCAAAAACAGAAAGCAAAGTCTGCAGTGGGCACAGGCTCACTAAATCTAGACACCTAAAGCCTATCTGATGAATCTAAATTTTTGCAGAGGCAAACAAATTGTATAGTCAGAATTTGACACAAAGAGCATGGATCTATAAACCCAACCTGCATTTTTACTGGCCTTCCTGCTCAGCAAATCTGAATTCAATAAAACACTTTTTGGATGTTGTTGAATGAGGCTTTTCAGCATGATAGTGCCTTGGAAAATCTACAGAAACGATATAATGCAATCATGTTAACATGATATAAGCGGAAATGGGAAGCACTACACAGTAATAGTATAGTGTTACAAAAAAAGTACTCAGTGAGTATGCAGTGCAATGATGGTTCAACTTTAAAAAGATTTCTAGTGAAATTCTCACCATAGGTTCAAATATAAGAGCAACCAAAGATAGTATTTATATAAAAAAAGAGGTCTTGTATGATGATTAACTACATGTTACTGCCTAAACAGGTGTTAAGATCTGACAAAAGTTTTGCATATATCTAGTCTCCTAATGCAAATTAGGAAATATATATATATATATTTTTCAGGCAGTTTGATTACTGTATTTAGGAGGATGTGGAAGAATGGTGGCGAAGTGTTTCTTTATTAATTGTGGATTCTGTTCTTGTTTAACCATCAGATTCTGTTCATTAACACCTGAATCCACTGTTGAGACCCTACAGCAGTCACATTGTGATCATACGATGTATTTTATATACAGCACTCTTGTCATTGGCTGCAGAGGACACTGATTATTATCTGATTCATTATAGTATACAGTATAACTGCATACTACTGTGATGGGAAAGGTTTATCTAAAGGCATCTGGAAAAGCTACACAACACTGTCCTGGCCATGAATACAAGATAATTGTTGTATAGTGGCAACTCACTGCGAGGGCTAATGTCTTGGTTGAAGGTCATGGTTTTGAGATCCACCATGCAATTTGTAGCCTTTACCTAGAATAGGGGGATCTGGATATTATTCCTTCACATTAAAGATATGATTAAATCAACACAAGTTGCAAACATATCATGATAGGTTCCCCTTCCTGATACACCTAAGATCAGTAGATTAGACAGGAGGTGATACAACCCTGGGTGTAGCCAGTAATCATGCATCATCTGGAAAATAGCAAATGCAGGGCAGTTCTAGCAATTAATGATGCCATGTTCACAATATTCTTGCTGTTGTATTTGCTAGCAGGTTGGCAGCCTTTAGAAAGATCCATTCCAGATCAGCAACCTATATAGGCCCATAATTCATCTCTGAAAGCATAGTGACTTTATTCCTTTCAGAAAGGCTGTAAATAGTTTATGAGCCCCTAGTGAGACACCGTTCATTGTACTGTGGTGCACAGAAATGGCTAATAAATTTACATACAAATATTTTCCATCAAAATATATATATATTTTTTATTCAACTAATATGTAAAAATGAATAGAAAATATAGATCAAAAATTATTATTTCTTCTTGAATTAACAATTTAGTACCTCAAACTTTGATAAAATTAGACCCAGTTAAATGCAGTCCACAGGGCATAACATGGCATTGCAAAATGAAGTGGTGACCTTTTTGTTAAAGCTTTGTAGTGTTTTCAGTAAAAAACGTTGTTACTTGGACAGCATGAAACGATGCTGTACATCAGTCTTCAATCCAATAAGCGTAATCACTATAGCTTGCTAACTTTGTGCTGTTATCATCTATACAAAGTGGAAAAGCAGTAATTCACTGGTTAGATATCACAGCCTGATGGGATATCAGATGGTGAACAATATGAGTAAAACTGTGATAGACTAAGAAGTGAGTGTCTTGCAAATTATTGCAACGGTTTATTGCTAATTGTAAAAATATGAAAAGAAAAAAAAAAAAAGGTCTGTCATGTGCATCCGGAGAGATCAATACAGGGTCAGAAAACTATTGATAAGACGCCATATATTTACTACCTGCCAGTTTAGAGGGGTGAAACTGAAATCTGTCTATGGTGATTTAAAATCATCATATCAGATTGCTATAATAAAAGTACTCATTATATATAAATTTAGAGCAAAAATGTCTGGTTTCCTTTTTAAACAATGTCACCTGAATGGTTTGCCATAAAACCAGAGAAAATGTGTATTTTTTTGTGCTGGCCTTATTTGTTAATATAGTACATCCTTTCATATGTTGCTTTTCTAATTGTAGTTCCCCTCTTCTACTGGGTCCTTGGTGTCTGTCTGTTGTACAATTATAACTCTGGAATCCAACTCTAATATGCAGCAGAGAGTGGTGAGTATATCTGTGCATACAATATAGGGATATTACTTAAATATAAATGTTATTCATAGTGAACAGATAATGTGTTCTAAATAATGCAAATAAAAGATGCACATTTTTCTTTTGGCACAAAGGGCCACAGGGAATCTAGTTGAGATTAGAGATGTATTAGGGGAATCTTCGACAAAGGATTTAGTCGAATCAGATTTGTCAAATTTTGCCTATAGTTGACTGAGAGTGAGAGTGAGAGTAAGTACAGTGCAGCATTGATGAACAGAATATAGCTTTACAGATTATTACAGACATTGTTAAATATTTAAATCCCTCCCGCCAAGATGTGTCGGTCATGGATCATGGAAAGTGAAACTTAAATCTGTTGCAGGGATTGTTGGATTTATATTTTGAGTTAAAAATATTTATAAAATTTTTTTTTTTTTACATTTTTATTTACAAAATTAGCATTATTCAATTCAATTTTTATTTGTATAGCACTTTTAACAATGAACATTGTCTCAAAGCAGCTTTACACAGATAATGTGGTGAAAAAAAATTAATATGTTCTTTATAAGTGTAAGTTTGTCCCTGATGAGCGAGCCGGTGGCGACTGTGGCAAGGAAAAACTCCCCGAGATGGCATAAGGAAGAAACCTTGAGAGGAAACAGACTAAAAAAAGAACCCATTCTCATCTGGGTTGAATTTGGGCTGTATATTAACCTATTGGGAGAAAACCGGTAGTTCTGTGAAATCAGGCAATGAGCACCCCAATATAAGCAAAATTGCATGATCCTCGTTTCATAACACCTCTGCAATGATTTGACTACATGGGGTCACCCCTAAGGTGTAAATAATCGGAACTGGGATCTAATGAGGGCAACAAGCCACATTCATTCATGCCTCCTTAATTACTGTCCTATCAGTGTTACATTAGTTTTTGTTGGTTTTAAATAAGAAAGCATTTACCTATGTGAATATATTAGGAACACGAAACAGATGCAAATATCCACATTGTATTACACCCTTAAACATAGACATACACATACCACAGGGATTTATCTTGTGTTTTGACTTGTGTTCCTCTCTCCAGGTGGTTTTCAGTCCTCTGTTTGTAATGCGAAGCCACCTTCCAGACCCTGTCTTTATACAGGTAGAAAAGCGGAGTTTGGGACAAAAAGAATGCCAGCTCATACAAGGTCAAGGGCAGGAGCAAGCTCTATTCAACTTGGAGCCAGACATCACACACCACCTCACATTTCAAGCCAGGTATATATCTCAAACACACCACTTTAGTCACATAGGCCACTCACCCACACATACCACTTACTATATGTAGGTGAAAGGATGCAGATTGCCCCTGATAAACCACTGACAGACATACAGTTTTCTGCAGTTATAACACAGATAGTTCAACTGCTGCAAAGTGTTGAGTGTCTGATCAGAATAAGCCACATGTGATTTTCCTGTATGAGTCACGGCATCTGCATTTGGTGTTTGAGCAGCATACTTTGAAGCATAGTGCTACCAGCAGATCTGTTGAGAGTCTCTTGTCTTTGTAGAAGCTAAATCCACTTAAGGAGAGCTCAGTTTAATTTTGAACACTTACATTCTGTGAAGTGTCTGATGGCAGTGGTAAGTGCTGCACAAATTCACAAAAACAGTTCTTAGGAACCTAATCAAAGTCTCCCGGCACATTTTGGGGATCGGATACTAGTAGCTTTGTTTATTTACAAACTTGGAAACAGATAGTTTTAAAAATCAGTGTTGTTTTACATTAAAATAAGTCATATGGCCACCACATGAATTTTTATTTAGTTCTCCCTACTAATACTATTCATTTAATTAAACACTTCTCCAGATTATTAGGAGCAAAAAGAACTTCAATGTGAAATTATGTGCACAATTAGAAAATTATCAGAATTTCAGCATGATGTGTGTCTGTGTCTTTGTATGCATATGTATTTGTGTGTATGTATTTATATGTATGTATATGTATGTCTTTGTATGCATATGTATTTGT
>JAAIIK010000023.1:7573535-7584381 GCA_014706435.1 Silurus glanis
AGTTGGAAAAAGAATAATGATTGGTGTTTGAGAATATTCTTGTCAGTGCGAGCAAGACTGTCTGTGTGTGGGTGGGGTATGAGAGCAGAAGACAGAAAATTAAAGGAGGGAGGATGCCTAAGGGATAGATCAGCCTGGTAAATATGTGCTTCATTAAATAACCAAGCCTCAATACCACCTCGCTATCTTTCTCTCTCCCCTTTCTCTCTCTCTTTCTTTCCCTCTCTGTACCTAGACAGAAATTTACTTTTAGTTGTTTGTCAAAAAGACTTTTAACTTATTTACATCTTTATTTATATTCATATATGTAAATTCATTCATGTCAATGTCCATTTTTTTTTTTTACTGTATATCAACATTATTTTTAGCTAAATTGGAAGGCTATGCACTCTAACTCCATAACACACTCTATCATTGGTGAACTATCAGAAAAGGCTAGTTACAAAGAACAAAAGTTCTATAGCCAAAATCTATATTTTACGTGAATTAAAGCCAATGTAGAATGCACAGCATTTTCTGTGGTGACCTCAGCAATATTCACTATACCTTAAAGTGTCTGACAGAGAGAACTTGAAAGATCTAATAAAAAAGGGAAACTCCCCAACTCTGTCCAATTTAGCTATTATTTTCTTCAACAAAGCATTTAAGAATTATTTAAAAGCATTTAACTAAGTTAACATTTGCTTAATTTCCAAGAATTAAATTTGATAAACACATTAATTTTGGTTGCTAAATATTACTTCTGACAAACCTGGCTATCATCAAAACTATGTAGAAATTAAAGTTCACTGCTGTTCCAATTCTACAACTCTGCTATTCCCCTCCCCTCACTGTATGAGTCAGACTGTGGAAACTCTGAATATTTTTGTGTCACTGTTCAAAGCTGTACGCTATTACACATTACAGCATTCAGGTTCTAGCTCAAGATATAATTTAGTCAAACCAGACCAGCTGTCAGTTGAATGAAAATCTTTTATTAAATTTATTTCTGTCTCATTCTAACTTGCCTTTTGCCTTTCCTTTCCTTTATTACTGCTTTTTCCATTTGCTGTTCTCATACTCTCCACTATTGCAGCTCTCTGCTCTACTTTTAACTGTTGCAAGCCACTTCACCTCTCCATACTGTTCATATCACCCTTGGAATTTCATAAGACATCTTGACACACAGAACACATTCTCTGGGACACACTTTCTTTTCAATTAAGTAAGAAATATAAGTATTGCTATGTCATAAATGTGCATGATTGAACAAAGTATATCAGATCAAATGAGTCATAATGTTCCATGAAAGCATGCATTTGGGGGGTTTGTGTCTGAACTGGGTGTGGTACAAGGAATGGTCAGGAGGATCAGAATGCTTCTCACATGACAAAATTTATGTGCAAGAATTTAAATGTTTATTATATATTCTCATATATTTCTCATTTATATTTTGATTATTTATAGTTTTTAAATTATAGATGTCTAAACCACAAAATAGAGCCTATAAACACTTAAATGCAATCAAGGTTCCCTCATAGAGTCATACTTTTTAACCCAAATTTTTATTGAGAATCTCACCTAAAAACCAGGTAATTTGTTTAAACACACATATAATCTCAAATACTCTTTCACAGTTCTCACCTGGTATATCATGACTTTAAAGTTCCTCCTCTTGAGTAGCTCATTCTCATTGCTTTCAAGCCGCTTTATTTGGCTGCCCTGCTTCTCCAGGTTACTGCGTACTGTCTTTACATTTACGCTTACTTTGCGCACTTTCTCTAGCATCTTGTTCACCGAGTTGGCTGTTGTAGTGTGACTTTTGGTCAGTTTGGTGAGCTCCCCCTCAATTCCAAAGACTGATCGCTCCATCTCTTGCTGCCGGGCCTCCAGGCCGGACTGTGTCTGCTGAATCTGGTCCACTCTACCGATAATCTTATCCAGCAGAGACAGAATCATCACCCCATTCATCTGCCCGTTATTTTTGTTTTCATCCTCTGCCTCTTCTTTTTCCACCATTTCCTTTGATTTGGCCTCTGTTGTTGCCTCTTCTTCATCATCAGATGGTGGAAGGTTAAGTTCATCATCGGAGATCTCAGTGAGCGTTTTGTGCTGCTCACTGTCTGGGTGCATGCTGGGCATTTCTAACACTTCCATGACAAGTTTCTAACCAAAGGTAAAACAATGAAGTGGTGAAAAAGATTTTCAGCTGTTTATGTGTCCTTGTGCCCACTTTGGAGATTAGCTTGAGTTACCACCTCTTGTTTAAACAGTCACTAAAATTCTCCTGAGAAATATCCCACTTGCCACCTCTCACGCTGTGCTGTCAAGGCTCTGGGCAGCAGGAATACAGGGACACAAATGGGCAAATGCTCTGGGACACCCTCACAAATTTCCTTCTTTCTCCTCCTACTTTGTCTATCTCCCTCCCCCTGATTTTGCTTTTGCTGCTCTCTCTCTTTCTCTCTCTCTCTCTCTCTCTCTCTCTCTCTCTCTCTCTCTCTCTCTCTCTCTCTCTCTCTCTCCCTCCCTCCCTCCCTCTCTTTCTCTCCCTCTTTCCTTTGCTCATATATGCATGTCTGTGTATGTTTGTGTGTGTGTGAGAGCACGTTACTCCACCCAATGGCCTGCTATGGGGAAGGCAAATATAGAGAAGTTTTTTGGAATCTTTAGCATGGTTATGTGTAAAAAGGGAGCAGAGGCAGGCAGGCACAGACACAGCTTGAAGTGGAATGCAGATCCAAATTTACAGGGTTTATGAAATCCCAAAGGGATTTTCCCATTTGCCAAGGATTTTTCCATAGAGCAGAGTAATTGAGGAGAGGTTATTGGAAAGCAAGTACAGAGTAAACAATTTTTTTTTTTACAATCTACCTACTTCTGGAACTTGTAGGATAATTGTTTTGCTTTAGGAATGTTTAAGCAAATAGCAAAAATTACTAACACAAAATACTATATAGTCCTGTGAAAATGAAAGTACACACTTTATGTTTTGGTATGTTTTAACAAAAACTAAATCATCAGGTCCTTAGCTGCTCTAAGAATTAGGTTAATATAATTTCATATGAACAACAACACATGACTTGGGCAAGTTGCCCAGGTCATGCAGCTACAAAACAAGGTCAAATCATCACCTCTCCACCCCCGTGCTTAATAGATGATAAGAGGTGGTATGCTCTGTTTGGTTTACCCAAAACATAATGCTTTATGGTCAAACCACTCCACCTTGGTCCTGTCTGTCCAAAGGACCTTGTTCCGGAAGTGTTTTGCTTGCTCATATGCAATTTTGCAAACCTAAAGCATGCTGTCATTTTCTTTTTAGAGAGAAGAGGTTTTCTTAGAACTCTACCCAGATTGATAGGCAGCAACACTTGTTTCTCTAAGATTATGTATTTGTGGCATTGTGTAAACACACTCTTGAATGCTCCATATAAGCAAATAGCAAAAACCTTAACTTTCAAAAAGTTGACCACACTTGCTGATGCTCAATTAATCAAGGGCATTCAATTAGCAGCACTTGGCTGCTACTTAGCCTCTTAAATCCAGAAGAAACAGTAAAGGTGTACTTCACACAAAGCTGTTCCATTTTGGCTTTATTTTGTAAACTAAGTAAAAAAAATTGTCAAATTTTAACACCTAATATGGACCAGAAGTTTTTTTTTATGATGTTCTGAAAATTATAGAATTCTAAATGTACTTTATGTACTAAATGTAATTTCAACAATGCTTTGGGAATGCGACCACGTTGTCCACGCTCTAAATCACGTGTGTAATCCGCCCAACGGAAAGCTCGGCGTCACGTCACGACCAGGAAGCTATAAAAAGCGCATGCAGTGAAGAGAGAAGGAAGGGCTGCAGGGATGCCAGCAGTGTGGCATGTAGATGCAGCGCCTCGTTCCCTTAGAGAACCAGGGTTACATACGTAACTTGGAGGAGTTCCCTTTCAGGAACTCAAAATGCACTTTGGGAACGAGAGTCCAATACCGCCAGACTGACCAATCTCTCTAGTGTGTAGGAGCACAGCTAGGTCGAAGGCCAGAAGGGCCAGGGGTGGCCCTGAGGTCAAGGTTATAAAACCTGACAACGGTCAGCGGGGTGGACCAGCCTGCAGCGTTTCAGATGTCATGGAGAGACACTCCAGAAGACCAAACCTTAGAGGTTGCCACACGCCAGGTCAAGTGTGTCTGACCTTGAATGGAGCAGGGTGACCAGAGGATCCGTAGGAGGATGCAATATCATTGATAATCTACCTGCTCAGCGTCCGCTTGTTTGCAGGAAGGCCTCTCCTCGGAGGGCCATAGCAGATGAACAACTTTTCCGAATTCCTCCACTAACTTGTACTGTTGCCCTAAGTGTCCACAGCCTCCACAACCGTGAGTGGGAGTAAAGTATTGTGCCCCCTGCTTGAGAGAGGAGGAATCTCCCAGCGAGGGTGCTCTATAAGGGCTACTAGGTCCATGCACCATGGTCTGCCAGGACTGCCAGACGGACTCCATCCTGGTGAACTCTCCAGAACTCCCAGAAGCAGCGCGATGGAGGTAAAGGTGTAGAGGCGCAGCCTCGGCAAAGCCTGAGCCAAGGGAAAACCAAAGACTTCTCTTGAGTCACCAACAGGTCTACTTGAGCCCTGCCGAATCTCTCCCAAATCTGCTCACCACATGAGAGTGGAGCCACCATTCCCCTGGGTCTCAACCCCTATCTCGACAGGGCATCTGCTGCTTTGTTTAGCCGGCCCAGGATATACATTGCTCTCAAGAAGAGCAGCTTCCCTTGGGCCCACAGGAGAGTCTGGCATGCCAACCTGTACAGGAGATGTGAGTGCAGACCCCCCTGGTGGTTAAAGTATGAGACATCCGGGGTGTTGTCTGAGTGGATGAACGCATGGTGAGCTCTGAGGTCAAGTAGAAAATGCTTCAATGCAAGAAGCACGGACAGCATCTCGAGGCAATTGATGTGCCACAGCAGATGGGGCCCTTCCTATAGACTTTGGGTGGAAGTGCGCTCCACAACCCATAAGGGACACATCCCTCGTAAGCATTGTGCGACAAACGGGGACTCCCAACACGGGGCCCTGAGATAGGAAACCGGGATCTCTCCAAACATCTAAGGCATGTAGGGCTCGCTGTGTGACCTTAATAGTATGGAGAGGATTGCCCCTCCATGAGAACCTTGGGTCCTGAGCCACCACTGAAGTGGTCTCATATGCAGGAGGCCAAGTGGAACCACATTGGATCCTGCTGCCATAAGCCTGGGTCTCTGGAACTGCTTGACAGTGAGTGACTGCCCTTCTCTGATCCTCCTGACGGCCGTAAGGATGGACGCAATGCGGTCAGGAGATAGCTGTGCACGCATAAGGGTTGAATCCCATACTAGATAGGTGGTTCTCTGCAATGAAGAAACCACACTCTTTTTGGCGTTCAGCCAAAACCCCAGCTCCCTCATGTGATCAAGAATGACATCTTGATGCATCTCGATGAGAGTGATGTGGGAGGGAACGCTGGAATGCCACTGATTGTTTCTTGCCCTCTTGAAATCAGGCCAGTCAGATAGGGTAAGCCTTAAATGCCTCTCAGTGGAGGCTAGGGCAGCCATAGACCTAAAGGTCTCCTTTGTGGCCCTGAGAGCTAAATCCACCCGTGATGCCTCCCAGAGAGACTGCCTGCCAGAGAGAGATAGCTGGCCAGCATCTGTTCAACCCAAGGCTTTATTCTTTCAGTCCCATCACGTTGGAGTACAATGCTGCCTTGAAACCAAAGAGGCGGGCCTAGTACCGCTTTATCCAGGACCTGGACACCTCGGTGTGCAGGTCAGGAAAGAACAGCAGACCACGATGTGGAGGTTGTGAAGTAGGTTGCAGAAAGCATTTATCAAGCTTTCTAGACGAAAACGCTCTCTGGTCAGCTAGCCAAGACAGATCTTGATCTCCGACTCGCAAAGTGCGCCCCCCCCTCAGAGCACAAGAGGCGGAGCTGAATGCTCTCGTTGCATGGGGAAGAAACTGCCGAAAGAGGCATGAGAAATGGACAAGCATGTCTCAAAGCCCTCTGCGAGGTGCATTTGCGAGCCCCAGGAACTTGCGTGCCGCTCCGCATCAGCGAGAGCAGGGTAGGAAACCACGAGGCATCCTCCTTGAAGAGTGCCCACTGGGAGTGGAGTGTCTGCATGGACATGCAAGCACAATGTGCACAGTCGGCTCCCTCAAGAACTGAAAAAGAGATGTCCAAAGAAACAGAACTTTTATTTTTAGCCTGTTACATTCGGTTAATATTTTGAGGAAATTACAGTTGCTGGGGTGATAACTGAAGCTATGATGAAGGTTTGTTTTTTTATTTTAATACAGACCAAGTGCCACTTGAAATCAAGAAAGAAAATAATCAGAAAAGAAAGTGTAAGGATTCACAAGAAGAACAGTTTCCTCATTACATGAGAAAAATGTTTTTAACATGCTCCACACCACTATCCAATCAGCTACTTCATACCATTGAAAGACTTTGCATAGCCAGCTGGTAAAACAAGATTGCCTGTGTTTCTAAACAGAGGAGATCTTCAGACTAACATAACATGTAAACATAACTGTTTACATACAGGGCTTACTGTTGGTGATCCTCTGTCCAATACAAAAAGAAGATGATGTGAGACCACAGATAAAAAATTTTGTTTAGCAGACAGTGATTACCTGAGTACCTTTACTCTTGTAGAGTTAAGGTTATAGAGTCCTGAGATATGGAGTTACAAAGTAACTCAAAGTATAGACTGTTACAAACAGTGTAAAAAAGTGTGAATATTCACAATGCCAACAATCACAATATGTGACATGTGAGCCAGTTTTTACTCTTATCTTTTACTCTTATCTATCTATTTTTAGACCGAATATTGATCAGCTATAAATATATGGGGACATTTAGTCCACTCTCTAAGAAAAATCTATTTTATGTCAGTTATAGTTCAACTAATTTGACAGCTTCGTTTTTCTGAAAACTATTTTCCTTGCCAGCTAGTATGTCAGAAATTAGTTACTTAGTTAATTAGGTAATTACATACTGGAAATAGGTAAATGCTGTCATTAAGTAGAAATGTGTGTTTTGGTTACAGTTTTAGTTATACCTGTACTATTTTTGTGTTTTGCATATTTTTAAGTTATATTTTGTACACTGGGTAAATAATATTTTATATAATATTTTACAACCCTGAATATAAGATTATAAAGTAATTTTACAATACTTATTATTTATTAATATTATTATTATTATTATTTATTAATTATTATAATTAATAATGTGTGCTTTTATATAGAAATAATATAAACTATAAAATATAGTTATTTTATAGATTCTATATAGAACTTCTATAACAAAAGACAGTGCTTCAGTGTATAACTGGAATTACCTTAAAACATTTCATTACAGACTGAAGCTCAATTTCTTTCATCAAACATTTTCCGAATTATTTATGAATAAACAGTGCAAGTGACATTACATTTACTAGCCTATAGCTTTTTTAAAAAAAATTTTGAATGTGGAGATAAAAAGAATGTCAAATGCCACTGTTGGACCATGAGTTAAAGCTGAGTCTAAATATACACGTATCTCATTACAGGGTCAGTGCTACATTTTTCTTTTTTTCCCCCTCACAATTCTAAACAATGTGCTGCTGCCAAAGGATTGTCTGGTTAGAAAACGGAATGTGTAGGTATTCAGGTGTTCCTAATTAAGTGTACAGTGAGTGGATGTTAAGGTTACATAAAAGTATATACCATTTTGATAAACTGAATAATAGAAACTAAAGTTTAATTCCAGAAATAAAACAGAATTTTGTAAAGTACATATAGGCCAGTGGACATTTGAGGTAGAGAGGTAAGATGGCCTACAACAGCAGAAGACCACATCAGGTATTACTCCTGTCAACCAAGAAGAAGCATCTGAGGCTATCATCAGCACAGACTGTCCAAAACTGACCAGTTGAAGACTGGAAATAGGTTACTTTATTTCTAATCTTTGACTGTCCAATTTGGGTAAACATGGGCCCAGGAAGCCTCAGGCAATCTTCACATCTGCATTCACATTTACAAAGGAATCATAGCACAGTTCCAATGCAACTGACCTCAAACCTCCTCATATAGGTAGCCTCAGCTTTGCTACCAATTATCCACATGACAACTTTCAATTTACCGATTTTCCATGATATTTTTACTTTTTCGTGCCCCGTTTGGAAATAAACTGCCAGGAGAAAAGCACCTTCAGAATCTTGTTCTTGCCCGAGGAGTAGAACATTTTTAGGAGTAGAACCTGATGTTGTTGCTGTTGTAGCACATCCAGCTCAATTTATGAACTGAATTTTATCTGTGTATGCTGATATGCTTTACTGCTCACCACAGTTGTATAGAGTGACCGTATGATTTCCTTCCTTCCTACACCCTTTTAGTGAGCTTGATCCAGTCTGGCTTTTTTGTGTTGACTAATTTTATCAACGAGGATTTTCCACTCACAGATCAGTTACTCAACCAAAGCTTTTAGTTATTTGCATCATCTGTGTAAACTTTAGCAACTCTTAACAGATCAGCAGGCAAAATAATAGAGATCACATTTTGTTTTTAATTTTATTGTTTTTTGTTAACATTACCCAAAACCAATAACCTATATCTTCCTGATTTTTTGCACTGTGCTGCTGCCACATCGTTATTTACAGGTGTTCCTAAAAAAGTTGACAGTGATTGTATGTATATGATTGCAAAAATAATTAAATGTTTTATGATGTTGCAAGTACAAGCAAGGGTGGAAAATATGTGGTATCATACTTACTAACATGTCCCAATGTGTGAACACTGGACAGACTAACATTTGAGCCAAGCTTTCCTAACTTGGTAAAGTCCTGGTTGCTAGCCAAGCCTGGTCTCTAAGTATCAGGGAAAAGATGACCATTCAACCTGCCAAGTCTCTTTATTGTACATGCTATGAACTTAAGGAAAGAAGTTTCCTTTAGCTTTTTTTAGACACTTATGTGTTCTAGCTTTCCAGGTAGGATGGCGTCTATTCTGAGGTTTTATTTAGAACATTTCAGCTTGCTGGAAATGTTTTTTATATGTGTCTAGGAGAAATTCATCATGTGCTAATTAAAAAAATGACAGAGATAGAGAAAACTAGAGATAGATACATATATATATACAGTGGTACCTCGACATACGAGTGCCCTAACATACGAGTTTTTTGAGATACGAGCGGTCACTCGGTCGATTTTTTGCTTTGTTACGCGAGCAAAAATTTGAGGTACGAGCTCAAGACGCCTCAGTCAGTGTTGCTGATTCGTCTCGATACACACGCACACAAACAAAGGTTTGAATGTGCGCGCGCACTAACACGTGGCTGTGACGAATCTCAAGATGAATCAGCAACACTGGCTTCAGTCAGTGTGCTTGTTTGCCTCGCTGTCGAAGCATCTTTGATAAGTTGTGCTCGCGTTTTGTGCTTTTTGTACATTTACAGTACTTTATCACATTTCTTTTTATAACCATGGGTCCGAAGAAAGTGAGTATAAAGGTCAGTGCTCAGAAGAAGATGATGTCTATTGAATTAAAGCGTGAAATCATAGGAAAACATGAGCACGGTGTGCGAGTGATTGACTTGGCGAGGCAGTACGGGCGTAGTACTTCAATGATATGTACTATGCTTAACCAGTTTATTTCTTTACATTCTCTTTTATTATGTTTTTATACTTCTTCTTCTTCTTCTTTCGGCTGCTCCCATTAGGGGTCGCCACAGCGGATCATCCGTCTCCATACCACCCTGTCCTCTACATCTGCCTCTTTCACACCAACTACCTGCATGTCTTCCCTCACCACATCCATGAACCTCCTCCTTGGTCTTCCTCTTTTCCTCCTACCTGGTGGCTCCATCCTCAGCATTCTTCTACCAATATAATTCATGTCCCTCCTCTGCACATGTCCAAACCATCTCAATCTCGCCTCCCTCACCTTGTCAGCAAAACATCCTACATGTGCTGTCCCTCTAATAAACTCATTTCTAATCCTGTCCATCCTCGTCACTCCCAACGAAAACCTTAACATCTTCAGCTCTGCTACCTCCAGCTCCACCTCCTGTCTTCTACTCAATGCCACGGTCTCTAATCCATACAACATCGCAGGTCTCACCACAGTCCTATAAACTTTCCCTTTCATTCTTGCAGATACCCTACTATCACAAATCACTCCTGTCACTCTTCTCCACCCACTCCACCCTGCCTGCACTCTTTTCTTTACTTCCCTAACACACTCTCCATTACTTTGCACTGTTGACCCCAGGTACCTGAACTCCCCCACCTTCTCCACCTCTTCTCCCTGCAACCGCACCACTCCACTGCCCTCCCTCTCATACACACACATGTACTCTGTCTTACTCCTACCGACTTTCATTCCCCTTCTCTCCAGCGCACATCTCCACCTCTCCAGGCTCTCCTCAACCTGCTCACTACTCTCACCACAAATCACAATATCATCCGCAAACATCATAGTCCATGGAGACTCCTGTCTGACCTCGTCCGTCAACCTGTCCATCACCACTGCAAACAGGAAAGGGCTCAGGGCCGATCCTTGATGTAGTCCAACCCTCACCCTGAACCACTCTGTGGTTCCTACTGCACACTTCACTGCTGTCACACTGTCCTCATACATGTCCTGCACCACCCTCACATACTTCTCTGACACACCTGACTTCCTCATACAGTACCACAACTCCTCTCTCGGCACTCTGTCGTACGCTTTCTCTAAATCCACAAATACACAATGCAATTCCTTCTGTCCTTCTCTATACTTCTCCATCAACATCCTCAAAGCAAATAAGGCATCTGTGGTGCTCTTCCTCGGCATGAAACCATA
>JAAIIK010000023.1:7614034-7644887 GCA_014706435.1 Silurus glanis
ATATATATATATATATATATATATATATATATATATATATATATATATATATATATAGTCCCTTGAGAAAATATACTAAAACGCTAACTGAAATGTGAGGTGTTTACTCACTTACCATATGTAGCTTATAAATTATATTTATGATAATTCCCAGTTCAAATCTTTTCTCAGGCGAGTAAGAAATGTTGTTTGATCCTGCATACACACAAAGATATTATTAATATAACAATATTTTAAATAATAAAATACAGTATGTTATCACTGATTACCAATATCATGAACAATAGCACTTACATATACACCTTGCAAATGCTCCTGTAAAGTGGGGGAAGATGGATTGATTTCAAGTACTGTGGGTAGACACAGGGCTGTCCAGATGACTATATTTACTAATTTACAAAATAAAATTTTAATTTAAATTTAACATGTTTTCTATGTAAATGCTAATAAACTATACATTTTATTTTCCAGGCTTGTGTTAGCTTTAGATGCCCTATTTCTTTCTGCAGTGCTAACTGTGTGCGCAGTGGAGCAAAATGGGAGAGCTATTCCGTAGTGAGGAGATGACCCTAGCCCAGCTTTTCCTTCAGTCTGAGGCTGCATATTGTTGTGTCAGTGAACTTGGGGAGCTGGGAATGGTGCAGTTCAGAGATGTAAGTATTCAAATATTTAGTAGCATATTTAGTAGAGGACAGTAAAAACTGCTTGTTGATATGCACTTCTTGAGGGAGCTATTGTGCTTGCAAGGAGATTAAATTAATAAATTAGGATTGATTTTAATGGAAAAAAAAAAACAATTTTCAACAATTAAAAAAAAAAAAAAAAAAAAAAAAAAAAAAAAAAAATAAAAAAATAGTATATATATATATATATATATATATATATATATATATATATATATATTATTTATTTATTTTTTATTACAATTGTAATTCTAATACTATTATGATATCAAGTTAATACATTTTAATTATTATTCTGTATGCCATAAATTCATACAAATATAATTATGTTGTGAGGATCTTTCATCATAGTATTTATCGTTAAATATATAGTATTCATGTGAAGCTTTGGACTGAACTTCTCATATCCATGTGGGGCCACCATCAAGTAAATTTTAAGATGAAAGAAGCTCCAAGCAGAAGTAGAGCATCAGGATGGATCATGCAGAAACAGAGAACTATATTTTATTAAAAATAAAAATATCACCCCTTTGCATTGCATTATTTCCAACTAGAATATTTCCTCATATAAGCCATCCAAAATACAGTGAATCCGGAAAGTATTTACGGTGCTTCACTTTTTTCACATTTTATGTTACAACCTTATTCTAAAATGGATTAAATTAATTATTTTCCTCAAAATTCTACAAACAATACCCCATAATGAAGTTGTGAAATAAGTGAAAGAAGTTTGTTTGAATTCTTTGAAAAAAATCACGCGCATAAGTATTTACAGCCTTTGCCATGACGCATTTAAAACTAAGCTCAGGTGCATCCTGTTTCCACTGATCATCCTTTGGGTGTTTCTACAAATTGATTGGAGTCCACCTGTGGTAAATTCACCTGTCTATATTAGGTCCCACAGTAATAAAGTCCATGCAGCCATGAAGTCCAAGGAATTATCTGTAGACCTCTGAGATTGTATCGAGCCACAGATCTGGGGAAGAGTACAGAAAAAATGTCTGCAGCATTAAAGGTCCCAATGAGCACAGTGGCTTCAATTATCCGTAAATGGAAGATGTTTGGAACCACCAGTACTCTTTCGAAAGCAGGCCGCAGAGCCAAACTGAGCAATCAGGGTAGAAGGGCCTTAGTCAGGGAGGTGACCAAAAGCCTGATGGTCACTCAGAAAGAGCTCCAGTGTTTATCTGTGAAGAGAGTAGAACCTTCCAGAAGAACAACCATCTCGGCAGCACTCCACCAATCAGGCATATATGGTAGAGTGGCCAAATGGAAGCCACTCCTCCGTAAAAGGCACATGACAGCCCACCTATAGTTTGACAAAAGGCACCTGAAGGACTCTAAGATTGAAACAAAGAATGAAATCTTTGGCCTGAATGCCAAACTTCATGTCTGGAGGAAGCTAGTACCAGGTGATGGTGGTGGCAGGAACTGGGAGACTAGTCTGGCTCAAGAAAAAGATGAATGCAGCAATGTACATAAACATCCTTGAAAAAAACCCGCTCCAGAGCGATCTCAACCTCAGTCTGGTGTGACGGTTCATCTTCCAACAGGACAAGGAACCTAAGCTAAAAATCCAAGATAAAAAAAAAATGGTGGCTATTGGACAACTCTGTGAATGTCCTTAAGTGGCCCTGCCAGAGCCCAGACTTAAACCTGATTGAACATCTCTGGAGAGATCTGATAATGGCTGTGCACCGATGCTCCCCATCCAACCTGATGAAGCTTGAGAGGTTCTGCAAAGAAGAATGGGAGAAACGGCACAAAAATAGTTGTGCCAAGCTTATAGCATCATACTTAAAAAGACTTAAGGCTGTAATTGTTGCCAAAAGGTTCTTTAACAAAGTAATGAGCAAAGGCTGTAAATACTTATGTACATGTAATTTTTTCATTTTTTTATTTATAATAAATGTGCAAATATTTTAAACACATTTCTTTCACATTGCTATTATGGGGTATTGTTTGAGTTTGTATTGTAAAGTTTGTTAGAATTTTGAGGAAAATAGTTAATTGAATCCATTTTGGAATAAGGCTGTAACATAACAAAATGTAGGAAAAATGAAGTGCTGTAAATACTTTCTGGGTGCACTGTAAATATTTTTGACCTGTAAAATAAAAAGTGGAGCAGAACTTTCTATATTTTTGACCTGTAGACTGACTCATCATAAGTTGACAAGGAAAGCAACTCCCTTAAAAATAAAAAAAAATGTAATTTGTGAGACTTCACACAGATATGTGTAGATCGATGACTAATTAAAAATCAGCTGAAACAGTAATCAGGAGGTGTAGAATGAGCCACAATATTACTAACCCATTCCACAGTGGCCTACCTCTTAAAATTGTGCTACGCATGGACAGTGCACTCCTTGCACAATCTAGCTCTAAAAACTGAGCAAAGCACTTTGCACAATGTCAAACTTTATGGAGAGCATCCAAGATTCTTGATTCTTGAAGTTCTTGCTTTCTCTCTCTCCAGCAAAAACCTGTGAGATTAAACTTTGTTGAAGAACCCAAAAAATGAAGCTTGATGAATTTTTTGGAGTACATTCTTTGGTCAGATAAGAGAAAAAGATAAATTTGTTTGATTAAGATCCCAAGTGTTTAATGTAAACCTGTCTTGAATCCCAACAGTATAGCAAAGAGGTGGGAGTGTGATAAAAGCGAAAACAGTGAAAACAGTGTTGGGTTGAAATTTATAGATAGAACTATGAATGTTTGTGAATATCCCAAAATCATGGATTATAAGAAACCTGCCCATCTTTGAAAGCTTGGCATAAAAAGAACATTCCAGCATAGTAATGATCCAAAGCACACTGCCAAAATCTTTCATGAGCTTCTATGGAAGAAAAAAGTTAAAACTATGACCAAATATGTTACCTGACTTAAATCCAAATGAACACCCTTAGTGTATTTAAAGAGGAAGGTATAGCAACAACACCCTCCAGCAGAAAGCATCTGAAAAATCTCTGTAAAATGGCAGAACATCTGGCTAGAAATGTGTAGAACATTGTAATGCAGAGAAGGATCAAGTTTGTCATGAATAATAATAATGTACATACAAAGTATTGAAAAATGTAAAGATGTGAATCTCAAAACTGTAAAGATTATTGGTATGCAATTACAGTGAGGTGAAACAACTGAATAATTTGGCAAATGGTTAAAAGCAGCAACTAGGGGACTCAAGCACTTTCTACCACACCCCTTAACAATAGAGAAAGACTATAAAACGTATGAATAGTTTATCTAATTTGTAAATTAGAGCACCCTCTAGAGTGGATTTAGACTAAACTTCTTGTAGTCCTTTAGGGCAGCGGTCCCCAACCTTTTTTTGCGCCACTGAACGGTTTAATGTCAGACAATATTTTCACGGACCGGCCTTTAAGGTGTGGCGGATAAATACAACAAAATAAAATAATACGACCGGCATAAAAACTGGTATTTTCTAAATGTAATAATAAACGTGAATCCACTGTGTTGTTTTTTGTTCATTGTGCTAGCTTGGGGGTTTGAATTTAGTGGTTATGTATTATGTGTTACCGACCAGAGCAGCCCCTTTAAGAAGGTAGCGGATGGAGGTAAGACATCCGGGAATTTTCCAAAATAAAACTGTTTAGAATCAGATAAATAAAACGGAAATAATCAAAGTTATGTATTCTTTCTGTGCGGCCCAGTACCTATTGACCAACGGACCGGTGCCGGTCCCCGGCCCAGGGGTTGGGGACCACTGCTTTAGGGCATAGACATTTTCTCATGTTAGACGTTTTCTCATGTTCTTACATGTTTGGTCAAAATATGGTATACAATGTGTACATATGCCCTGAATTCTGTTTTAGCAAGTTCAACATCAATAGCGAATAAAATTTCTTTGACGTTGACTTTTCTTTTTGGAAATATATTATTGTAAACATGTTTATTTTGCATTGAAGGTAACAGAGGCTGTTTTCTATTATTAGCCCCAAATAAATATAAATGTGTAGAAGTAGAAGTAGAATCCGTACAATCACTAAAGGTTTTACCCCACTATCACTACAACAAACAATAATACAGTGGAACCCGGTTATGTCGCCGGCCTAGGGGACGCCAAAAAGCGTCGAGATAACCGATGATCGAGATAAACGAAAACCAATATGGCGGCAATATATTAACGTGTTTGAAATTTCTTTATGTACATGATGTGCGTTATTAAATGAGAATATGCATGCACGTGTTTTTGGAGGTTTTTTTACACAACAGCGTTGCCGCGATTTGTTTGATTGGTCATGCGGATCGAGATAACCTGTAATGCGGATAAGGAGGCGGAAGCCGAAGTAAACGCAAACAAAGTTTGAGAATACTCAGGAGATAATCCACCAATACTTGTAGCGAAGCAGTAATATCCAGTGGTGCGCTCCGGGAGCGCGGTCCACGAAGTTCTGTGAAAGCAGAGACAATTCGTGTAGAGAATCCACGGATCCGCGCTATGGAAAGCGCAGCGCTGGGCAGCAACGGATAAACGTGGTGCAGACAGCGTGAACATGGAAAACAGCAGGATCGGGGTAATCCGGGGGGCCGTTGAGAGAATGCGGAGTCCGAGAAGAAGGGTACGTAGCGGGATACGTATACGCGATTACACAGACCGCCATGAACCACCATATACGATCATGCACAAACAATAACGGACCGCGAGTGTGTGGAGGTGAGGGGCTTAAATAGGAGATGGGATGAGTGAGTGAATGAGAGTCAGGTGTGTGTGATCAGCATGACTGCGAGGAGCTCGCCCGCACGGGAGAAGAAGCAGGGTGCTTCGGGGAATGCCGCCGCCGAAGGGGATGTGGCAGGGGGATTCCTGACATAACCGATGTTAAGTGGCAAATTTGCCCCCCCTTGTGCTCGAGATATTAGGGTTCGGCGACATAAAAAAAAATCGACATAACCGATTAAAAATGCTAAGACAAAGCGAGAATTTGGCGGTTCCACTTCAAAAACGTCGACTTAATAGGGTTGGCGAGTTAACCGAGGTCGAGATAAGTGCGTTCGACTGTAATAATAATAATAATAATAATAATAATAATAATAATAATAATAATAAAAAAATTATATATAATATTCATAATCATCATGATGATGATCATCATCATCTTCCTCATTATCATTGAAAATAATAATTTAAAAAATTCACTTGCAAGCACTATAATATGATTAATTGTTTCACGATAATTCAATACACTGCTTGTCTGACAAGTATGAGCCTCTTCATTTCTTTTCTTGCATTGAAAGTAAAATAACTAACCATGTCATCAACTTTTTTGTAGCTCAACCCCGATGTGAATGTGTTCCAGAGGAAATTTGTGAATGAAGTGAGGCGCTGTGAGGAAATGGATAGAAAGCTGCGTGAGTCATACACAACAACATTAGTGACGCTTCATTGAAAATATGGAAATTTTGTTTTCTTTAAAGGGAAGGTGTCACTCATTTTAAATAATAAATGTATGGATAATTATACTTTCTTTTTGTGGTAAACAACAGAGGTCTGTTCTAAGAAATGTAAGCTGTCTTGTGAAAAAAATTAAAGCAAAAAAGGTGCTTTATGAAATTCTGAAAAATTGTTGTGGTAGTCCTAATGAGTTATAAAACATGTTGATGTCATTTTCCACAGGATTTGTAGAAAAGGAGATTAAGAAAGCCAACATTCCCACTGTAGACACTGGTGAAAATCCAGAAGTACCATTTCCACGGGACATGATTGATCTTGAGGTTTATATTTATGGGGTTTTTTTGTTGTTGTTCTGTTATGCAATATAGGGTATAATGTTTAAACTAAAAAGTTTTATACTGAAAATATAAACCAGCTATGACAATAGTATTTGGTTATACATATAAGTTCTACACTTTTTTTGCATTTTTATTTTTTCATTTACAGGCAACTTTTGAGAAACTGGAAAATGAATTGAAGGAAATCAACACTAACCAAGAAGCTCTGAAGAAGAATTTCTTGGAGCTGACTGAATTAAAGCACATCCTAAGACGTACCCAGCAGTTCTTTGATGAGGTCTGGTCTTTGATTATTAGATCTGTTCAAATATTGATTTTAGCCTCAACGTCACTAATGCAGATTATATGGGAGATTTTTTCTGTGATGTTGAATACAGATGCTTTTGAGAAAACATTTTACTGAACACAAATTAGTCTTAATGTGTTTGAATATGCATAGAAGCCAAGTGCAGCTTAAGTTACTTATTTTACATGAAAAGGTTTAGTTAATGATGACCTGTGATGTTTTTATTAGTAGAATTTACTGTTTTTTATTTTTTTATTTTGTGTACCCATCAATAAAAATGTTTTTATTGAAATCCAGGAGGAACAGAGATTTATAATATTGATTATATTTATATAAATTATTATTATATACTGTACATACTTTATACTGATTAAGTATAAAGCATTTGGACACAATAATTCTGCCACAACAAAAAAAAGAATTTCAAAGCATAATAAAACATTTGAAATTGCATTTATATTTAAAGATTCATACCATGAGCACAGTTCACCTTTAGAGAAAAACATTAGTTTTCAATGTCTGTGTCTACTTCTAAAAAAGATTTCAAACAAATGAAACATGTTGTCATTATGGGATATTGTTTGTAGAATTTGAAGAGAATAATTAATTTAATCCATTTTGGAATAAGGTTGCCACATAACAAAATTCGGAAAAAAAATTATGAAACACGTGATTATCCAGAAGTCCATCAATCTGTCACTAGACCTTTTTTCTGGTTCTACATTACTCTGCCTGGCATGTAGCATGTATTAGTGGTTGGTGCACAATGTCTGCTTTTGAGGAACAGAATTCAAACATTTTATGCAGTGGCCAAGCACACCATCTCTACCTGTCATACTATCTGAGTATGCATGTGTAAATTGTGCATTAGAAATAACGGGGCAGCCAAAAGGTCACTGACCACCTATTTGTGACCTTAAGGGAGCACCATAATGTGGATCCAATCCAGGTCAACTCAAGTCAAGAAGCTTTTATTGTCATTTCTAACATATATAGCTGGCACAGTACACAGTGAAATGAGACAACATTCCTCCAGAACCCTGGTGCTACAGTACATTAAACAACATAGAGCTACATTACACAACATAAAGTTACATATCAGAACATAAATTCCATTCAATTCAATTTAATTCAATTCAAGTTTATTTCTATAGTGCTTTTCACAATGTATATTTTCTCAAAGCAGAATGTAATAATTGTAATAAATGAACTATGTGTATTTATCCCCAATTAGCAAGCCTGGGGCAAGGAAAATCTCCACTAGATGGTATGAGGAAGAAACCTTGAGAGAAACCAGACTCAAAGGGGAACCCATCCTTATTTGGGTGTGATTATAAATAATAAAAACACAATACAAACACCGGAGAGTGAGAAATATCCACTGTTTAACTGCTTATCAGATTAAGGTCTGGGAAATTTGGAGGCCAAGTCAAAACATTTGTCTTTCCAAAATAAAATTTGTAACCATTTTTGCAAGGTGGCAGCGCACATTATCTTGTTTGAAGGAAGCCCCTGCCAAAAATAGGAAATACTCATGAAGTGATGTACTTGGTCTGCAGCAATATTCGGGTAGATGGCATGTGTCAAAGCAACAACTACATGTCAGGACCCAAGGTTTCCAAGCAGACTTTTGCCCAGAGTATCTTAAGCTTACCTTACTTATTTACATAGTGCATCCTGGTACAGCAGGTTTGCAGCTTCAGATCGACCATCAGAATTGAGAAAACTTGGTTGGTTTGAATGTATCTACATCTACCTGACCCTACAGTATAAACTTTCTTTCGGCTTCTCTCGTTAGGGGTTGCCACAGAGGATCCTCCGCATGCTTGGGACCTGCACTGAGAGTGGCTGGGGTTGGTTCCCTGACCGGGGATCGAACCCAGTATATTGTTTGTTATTTTTTAATGCATAGCCTTAAGTTAATTGCTTCATTATTTGTATTGTCATTATTACTAGATGGAAGATCCCAATTTGCTGGAGGAGACTTCATCTCTGTTGGATCCCAGTGAGGCTGGGAGAGGAGCCCCACTGCGGCTTGGGTTAGTCTACTCTAATGTACTCAAGGTCCTAGTACCTAATGCCATTGTTTACGAAGTACCCATATATCAAGAGTTTATATCAACATTGTATAATGCATATTGGCTTTTCAGGTTTGTTGCTGGTGTAATAAGCCGTGAACGTATACCCACTTTTGAGCGGATGCTTTGGAGGGTTTGCCGTGGCAATGTGTTTTTACGGCTGGCTGAAATTGAGGACCCACTTGAAGACCCCACAACAGTGAGCTCTACTGTTCCATTCATTTGTTTGTACTTTTGTATATATAAAATAATTTGTCTAATATAGACACTATATTTTGAATGTTAATTGTGCTATACTTGTTTTGTACTACAGAACTTAATAATGTGATTGTAAAACTTATAGCTGCAATTTATTTGTCTTACAGGGAGATCAAGTTCATAAGTCAGTATTTATCATCTTTTTCCAAGGGGACCAACTAAAAAACCGTGTAAAGAAGATCTGTGAAGGGTATGTTACTATTTCCCTGAACAGCCAAGATAATTTAATAGAAATGTGTCTTAAATCAATTAATATTTACACATTGTTAAGCTTTGCTGTGGGCACAAACACAGAAAATGATAAAGATCACTTTAAAGTACTTACTGATATTAATTTCTAAGCTTTGAACATGTCCATAATACACATCTTAAATCTTCTACCAGAAAGTTAATAACACTAAAAATCTTACTATGGTAAATACTATACATAGTTATTATGTTAAGGTATTCAGTGGCTGGTGAGACAGAGGTGTTTATAAGTGTATGCAAGACAACAGTTTTAAAACACGTTGTAAGACTTGAAAAGAGATTCAATTTATTCATCAATGCCTTTTATTAGATGTTCTACACATATCTTTTTTACTACTACCTTTCACCTATATTTATTCATGAATTCATTTATTAGGTTTCGTGCATCCCTGTACCCTTGTCCTGAAACCCCACAGGAGAGGAAAGAAATGGCAGCTGGTGTCAGCACCCGCATTGATGACCTTCAGATGGTATTTATAATTTATAGGGAGCTAAATTTTTAAAGAATTTTATGAACAAAATTAACTAGGGATTAACAAATGGACAGAATACTATTTTTCACTCAGGCTTCAACTGCTCAATTCCAGGATTTTTGTTCCATGAAAAATTAAATCATTCTCTTAACCCAGCAACCACTTGGCAAATTTTCTTTGCAAAAAGTGAAGAATTCCAGTAGCAGATCTATGCAGGGGAGGTATACAGTGGAATAGAAATATATATGGTGCCTGCACAAATTGGGTCCATGTATTTTTTTGTTAAATTAGGCAGAAATGTATAGATGGATTTTATTTATATTATATATGTGTGTGTGCTTGTTCTATTACTGGTAATGTAATCCGCATTTGAATATGCAAAACGACATTATGTCAACATTCCTGGGCAAAAAGAATAGCCAAAGGTCAAAATGGCAAATACATTAAGCTTTAATAATATGCAGTATATTAAGGTTTTAATGGTTTTAATAACAGAAAAAAGCAAGAATTAAACAAAGGCATTCCTATTTGGAGAAAAGCTAGAAACATGGAAATTGATTTATATAGTCTTCTAGTACCCAAAGGTAAAATCATGATAATCTAAGTAAAGCCCCATTAGTTTTATGCTAACAAGAGTTTAATAATTTATACTGTATTTTTTGATACACTTCGTTAAAAACAGCTATATCCTGCTCATTTATTCAGTTATATAATCAGCAATATAGCTGCAGCACAATGCATAACTGATTAGGATACAGGTCAATAGCTTCAATTAATGACCACATTTAACATCAGAAAAGGGGAAACAGCTTTTTGGTAGCAGGTGGGCTGGTTTGACTGTTTTGAGACTGCTGATCTGGGAATTTCACGCACAACCCTTTCCAGAGTATACACAGAGATATGCAAAAAACAACAACAAAACATCCTGTGAGCAGTGGGTCTGCAGACTGAAACACCTTATTAATAAGAGCAATCATAATAAAATACACTCTACTCTCTTCAATAAGAACAAATATGTTCTTATTAAAGTGGACAGTAGTGTCAAATGTCATTCTAAGATCAAGGGATATAGCCTTGACCAATTAAATCAATCTGACACAAATATCATGTGTTATTTAATGCAGGTGCTTAATCAAACTGAGGATCATCGGCAGAGGGTTCTTCAGGCTGCTGCTAAAACTTTGCGTGTGTGGTTCATCAAAGTGAGGAAGATGAAGGCCATCTACCATACACTGAACCTCTGCAATATTGATGTCACTCAGAAATGTTTGATTGCAGAAGTGTGGTGTCCTGTCTCTGACCTGGACTCTATACAGTTTGCCCTTCGGCGGGGCACGGTGAGGAAGCTTTATATCTTTAATCTATAAATGTTGGTTTATGTTTGCATAATTTTAGACAGGGTGGCATGATGGTGAAGCAGGTAGCATCGCAGCCTCATAGCTCCAGGGTATTGGGTTCAGTTTAAAGTGTGGTTTATTGTCTGCACTGCTGAATTTCATTCACACTCACATTTTTTGTGTGGGTTCAAGTTATTTATTATATGA
Organism: Silurus glanis; assembly: GCA_014706435.1. Lineage (NCBI taxonomy): Eukaryota > Metazoa > Chordata > Actinopteri > Siluriformes > Siluridae > Silurus > Silurus glanis. The sequence continues at coordinate 7,625,357 of JAAIIK010000023.1, forward strand.
TTTCATCTTTCTTTAAAAAAAATGCTAGCTGTGTAATTATCTCAGCTAAAACTGATCTTTGCTAAAATTACCACCCTTAATCCCAATTGGGGTTTTCTGTACTCACTAAGCTTGTATAAACCCAGCCATTAGCATTGCACAAGCCAGTGCACTCTTAGTGCTGGGCCCAAGCCCGTATAAATAGGCATTAGGACTTGTTTGCGTTAGGAAGGGCATCCAGCGTAAAAAATGCCAAATTAAAATTTGCAGATCACAAACATAAATTCCATTCCTGATTGGTCGAGGCCTAGGTTACCAACGACCAACACAGGTATTGTTAGCCAACAGGGTACTGGTGGAAATTGGGCTACTGTTGGCTAAAGGAGGAGAAGGAGAGGAGGAAGACATCTACAGAGAAAGCAGAAGTGTAGGAGAGTGGAGTGGGTTGGTACGTTAAATGTTACTGGTACTATGACTAATAAAGGGAGGGAGTTAGCTGATATGATGGAGAGCAGATTGCAAAGAGCCTGGAGAGGTGGAGGTATGCGCTGGAGAGAAGGGGAATGAAAGTCTGTAGGAGTAAGACAGAGTACATGTGTGTGAATGAGTTGACCTGGAGTCAACAGTGTAAAGTAATAGAGAGTGTGTTAGAGAAGTGAAGATAAGAGTGCAGTCAGGGTGGAGTGGGTGGAGGAGAGTGGCAGGACTGATTTGTGATAGAAGGCATCTGCAAGAATGAAAGGGAAAGTTTAAATGACTGTGGTGAGACCTGCAATGTTGTATATCAAGTCAAGTCAAGTCAAGAAGCTTTTATTGTCATTTCAACCATATATAGCTGATGCAGTACACAGTGAAATGAAACAACGTTCCTCCAGAACCCTGGTGCTATATTAACCAACATAAAACAACAGTCACAGAAACAGAAAAAAACACAGGGCCAAGAACTAGTAGAAAGATCCTCGCCACATAAAGTGCATGTGTGCAACTGGTGCAAACAGTGCAAAAAGACAACATAAGACAGTGCAAGACAACACAGGACAGTGCAAGACAATACACAATACACAAAACACAAAATAGCTCCGCCAGTAAACCTGTCCTAACAAAATAAAATAAGGTGCACAGTAGCAGAAAAATGTAAACAATATTGTGCAATGAAACAAATAGCAGCAACAAAGATAAAGTGAACAGTGGCAAAAATATGTGGACAGAATATTGTGCGAAAGAACAATTAGCAGTAATCCTGGAAGATGTGCAAAAACGGCATGTAAACATTTTTGTGGTAATGATTAGTGTGAGTGGTACTGAATGATGGGTGTGCGCAGTGTATGATGTGTGTTGAGTCCGGTTTGTGCAGATCAGTCACACGAAGTGAGTATGAGTGTGTGTTGAGTCCGGTTTGTGCAGATCAGTCACACAGTTGTGTGTATGTGTGTGTGTGTGAGTGTGTGTTCAGTTCAGTTCTTTGTTGAGGAGCCTGATTTCTTGAGGAAAGAAACTATTGCACAGTCTGGATGTGGCGGTCCGAATGCTTCGGAACCGCTTCCCTGATGGTAGGAGAGTGAAGAGTGTGTGTGAGGGGTGTGTGAGGTCGTCCAGAATGCTGTTTGCTTTGCGGATGCAGCGTGTGGTGTAAATGTCCATAATAGAGGGGAGAGAGACTCCGATGATCTATTCAGCTGTCCTCACTATCCTTTGTAGGGTCTTGCGATCCGAGACGGTGCAATTCTCAAACCAGGCAGTGATGCAGCTGCTCAGCATGCTCTCAATGGTCCCTCTGTAGAACATGGTCAGAATGAGAGGGAGATGAGCTTTCCTCAACCTTCTTAGAAAGTAAAGACGCTGCTGGGCTTTTTTGGTGATGGAGCTGGTGTTGAGTGACCAGGTGAGGTTATCCGGCAAGTGAACACCAAGGAATTTGGTGCTCTTGACGATCTCCACTGAGGATCCATCGATGATCAGTGGAGAATGGTCGCTCTGTGTTCTCCTGAAGTCAACAACCATCTCTTTAGTTTTGTCGACGTTCAGAGACAGGTTGTTGGCTCCACACCAGGCTGTTAACCGTTGCACCTCCTCTCTGTATGCTGACTCATCGTTCTTTCTGATGAGACCCACCACGGTCGTGTCATCGGCGAACTTGATGATATGATTCGAGCTGTGCATTGCTACACAGTCGTGAGTCAGCAGAGTGAACAGCAGTGGACTGAGCACAAAGCCCTGAGGGGCTCCAGTGTTCAGTGTGGTGGTGCTGGAGATGCTGTTTCCGATCCGGACTGACTGAGGTCTCCCAGTCAGGAAGTCCAGGATCCAGTTACAGAGGGAGGTGTTCAGGCCCAGTAGACTCAACTTCTCGATCAGGTGCTGAGGGATAATCGTGTTAAATGCTGAACTGAAGTCTATGAACAGCATCCTTACATAAGAGTCCTTGTTGTCTAGGTGGTTGAGGGCCAGATGAAGGGTTGTGGAGATAGCATCGTCCGTGGAGCGGTTTGGACGATACGCGAACTGCATGGGGTCCAGTGCGGGTGAAAGCTGGGTCTTGATGTGCCTCATGACGAGCCTCTTGAAGCACTTCATCACGATGGGTGTGAGTGCAACGGGACGATAGTCATTGAGGCAGGAGACAGTAGACTTCTTCGGCACGGGAATGATGGTCGTTGTCTTGAGGCACGTAGGAACAATGGCGCTGCTCAGGGAGATGTTGAAGATGTCAGTGAAGCCATCTGCTAGCTGTTGTGCACATTCCCTGAGCACTCTGCCAGGAATGTTGTCTGGTCCAGCAGACTTCCGTGGGTTAACTCTGCATAGAGCTTTCCTCACTTCAGCTGTGGTTAGACAGAGCACCTGGTCACTGGGAGGAGGGATGGTCTTCCTCGCCACCATGTTGTTCTGCACCTCGAACAGGGCGTAGAAGTCATTCAGCACATCTGGGAGGGAGGCGCCACGGTCACAAGCAGGTGACGTTATCTTGTAATTCGTGATCTTGTAATCGCCTGGATGCCCTGCCACATGCGCTGGGTGTCTCCGCTGTTCTGTAAGTGGCCGTGGATTCTCTTGTCGTGTGCGCGCTTCACCTCTCTGATGGCACGGGACAGCTTGGCCCTTGCTGTTTTCAAGGCCGCCTTGTCCCCTGCTCTGAAGGCGGAGTCTCTTGTATATTTTAGATACAGTGGCATTCACTAGAAGATAGAAGGTGGAGCTGGAGGTAGCAGAGCTGAAGATGCTGAGATTTTCATTGTAAGTGACGAGGATGGACAGGATTAGAAATTCGTTTATTAGAGGAACACATGTAGGATGTTTTTCAGACAAGTTGAGGGAAGCGAGATTGAGATGGTTTGGACATGTGCAGAGGAGGGACATGGGGTATATAGTAAGAAGAATGTTGAGGATGGAGCTGCCAGAAAGGAGTAAAAGAGGAAGGCCAAGGAGGAGGTTTATGGATGTGGTGAGGGAAGGCATGCAGGTGGCTAATTTGTAAAGAGGCAGATGTAGAGGCCAGATATATAGAGACAAATGCTCTGCTGTGCCCTAATGGGAGCAGCCTAAAGAAGAAGAAGATGAAGAAGACTGTTTGTGTAATATCTATTGACATTTGATTGCATTTATTATACACATTTTGAATAGAGATCCCCAATTTAACATCACCATTTGCTTTTGTTAAAGTAAAGGGTTGATGTTTAAGTGCACTGCATTATGGGTAATTCTGGTGGTGAGCGTGTTAGAGCTTTAGATTGACAATATCTCTCATAATTTCTGTACATTAGTTGTGCTTTTTTGTCTGTGGAAGTAAATGTACAGACTCACCTCACTTATCATTGTGAATGGACAAGACCTGAAAATATAGAAACTAAGAATTCTGGCCTCTGGCCTCTGGCCTTGTATCTCTCTGATTATAGGGGCTCCACTGAAGGAGCCTAGGGAACACATGAACCTTAATCCTCTTAGTCGCTGCTCTCACTTCCTCCTGCCTACTTTTCTTTTCACTCTGTCAATCCCAATTCTGTTTTGCCAACCTCTTTCTTCTTATGCTCTTCTCTTCCTCATTCCACCACCATGTCTCTTTGTCTTCCTTTCTATTTCCAGATGTCACACCAAGTACCTTTCTAGCAGTCTCCTACATAGAACATAGTCCACCTGTGTGCACCTTCCTCCACTCTTATACGTCACCTTATGATCCTTCTTCTTAAAATAAGTGTTCACCACTGACATTTTCATCCTTTTAGCAAAATCTACCACCATCTGCCCTTCCACATTCCACTCCTTAAAGCCATACCTACCCATCACCTCCTCATCACCTCTGTTTCCTTCATCTACATGCCCATTTAAATCTGCCCTAATCACCAATCTTTCATTCCTAGGTACCTCTTCTACCACTTCATCTAATTCACTCCAGAATTTTTCCTTCTCCTCCATTTCACAACCCACTTGTGGAGCATAAGCACTGATGACATTTATCATCGCCCCTTCAGCTTCCAACTTCACATTCATCACCCTATCAGAAACTCTCTTCACCTCCACTACACTCTTACTGTACTCTTCCTTCAGACTCACCCCTACACCATTTCTCTTTCCATCCACACCATGATAGAACAGTTTAAACCCACCTCCAATGTTCCTGGCCTTACTCCTGTTCCACTTGGTCTCCCGAACACACAACATATCTACCTTTCTCCTCTTCATCATATCAGCTATCCCCCCCCCCCCCCCCCTACCAGTCATAGTACCGACATTTAAAGTACCAACCATAACCTCCACTCTCCTACACTTCTCCTTTCCCTGCCGTCTCTGTAGACGTCTTCCTTCTCTCCTTCTCCTCCTTCGGCCAACAGTAGCCCAATTTTCACCAGTACCCTGTTGGCTAACGATTCCTGTGGCGGTCGTTGGTAACCCGGGCCTCGACCGATCCGGTATGAAATTCTCTTTCGTGATCCGCATATTTGATTTGGCACATGTTTTACGCTGGATGCCCTTCCTAACGCAACCCTCCCCATTTATCCGGGCTTGGGACCGGCACTAAGAGTGCACTGGCTTGTGCCTCCCTAATGGCTGGGTTAGATCGAATACATTTAATTAACACTATTATGCACATCAGAGCTTTCAACTGTGAGCTACTCTTTTTTAAATTTGTACTCATATCTGGTGGATCTGAAGCCAACCCCAGGAACACAGGCGAGACCCACCTCAGATAAGGAATCAGTGCATGCATGCACATTTGCACATCCGGGCAATTTACCATAGCAAAGCTTCCTACCTGTGTTTTGGACAGTGTAAGGAAAATGAAGAGCTCAGAGGAGAACATAAAATTCTACACAGACAGTAACCTAAGGTTAGGATTGAAATAGAGACCCTGAGCTGGTGACAGTACCCAATTCACCATGATAGGTTCTTAAATGAGGAAAAGGAAATATTTTCATTAATGAATCATTACTTGTAACATATATTTCTAGTGTATCATTATTGTGAGGTTGAGTAACTGTTATTAACCTTGCAGGAAAGGAGTGGATCAACTGTTCCTTCCATCCTGAATAGGATGCAGACTAAACAGACTCCACCGACCTACAACAAGACAAACAAATTCACCTCTGGCTTCCAGAACATTGTGGATGCCTATGGAATTGGAACCTACAGAGAGATTAACCCAGGCAGGATGCAAATATTTATATTACGAGTAGATTAAGTTGGTCAAATGTTTGTTTAAATCATTTTATTAAGATTATTTGGCATCAAGTTTTACATTTAGCCAGAAAGTACACATTTCCTATTAAGATTGTCCTAATCTTATTTTTTTGTGTGTGTTGTAGCACCCTATACTATCATCACCTTTCCATTTCTGTTTGCTGTGATGTTTGGAGACATGGGTCATGGTGTGCTTATGACCTGTGCTGCTCTCTACCTTGTCATCAGAGAGAGTCGCCTACTTGCACAGAAGCGTGACAATGAGGTTTAAGTTTGTGTTTTATTTATATCCAAATTTCTCTGCATTATAATCTTTTTTTGTAAAAGCTTAGAGTGTTACTTTAATAATTCACTATTATACTTTTTAGTCACTTTTAGGAAATATTCAAAATTATTTGAGGTTTTGTGTAAGTGCATATCCCATAGTATTCATATTGTATATAGTATAGCTATTTTGGTACTACAGAACATATATTTTTTTTAAAGATGACTCTCTAACTCTTTTTCTCATTCTGTCCTACTTTTTATGCATGTATGTAGATGTTCAACATGATCTTTGCAGGCCGGTATATTGTCCTTTTAATGGGCTTATTTTCAATATACACTGGCATGATCTACAATGACTGCTTCTCAAAATCACTCAACATGTTTGGATCTGGCTGGAGCATCAAGGCCATGTTTGGCACCAAAGGAAACTGGTCGTAAGTTTATCAGACGTGCAGGCTTTTAAGAGGTTAAAAGGAACCAATTGGGATAGACAGATATCAACAATTATGTAAAAATATTATGTATATTTAGAGATACCATTCAGGGAATTCATGAATTCATGAAATGTCTAACAACCTTTTATGAAAAATTAGGCCTGAGTGTCATCTATATAAAAGAATTTGTCAAACATCTTGTCAAGTTGATAGAAACACTAGATATTTTTGCTATTTCAGCAACATAAACTATGCGTTTAAATGTTTAAGAACCTGACCATTATAACCATATGGGCAGAACAATACAATACAACAGTTACAATAAACAATTAATACACATAGCAGTAAATACACAGGATAAATAAAACATGTTGTGCGGGCAAGATTTTTTGAAATGGACTGTATGTTATTGTACTGTAGTAGCAGTATTGCCAGCAAAAAGAGTCATAATTAGTAAAGCAGCGCTTAGAGAACAACTCTCTAGAATTATTTTGTATATGTGAAATGAACACAGGTTTTTTTTAACATTAAGACTTAAATTAATTTGATTCTTGCAAGTTTAGTTTTTTTTTTATATTTGATTTGCAAAAATGTTTGTTACTTTTCTTTGTGTAGGTTTGAGATTCTTGATGAAAATCCAGTGCTGCAACTTGACCCAGTTGTACCAGGCGTATTTGGTGGGCCATATCCTCTGGGTATTGATCCAGTAAGTAACACTAACACAATAAAACAATATTTTGTGCCAGCATTAAAAACAATATATTGAAGTCTTGAGGCTTGATATAATTCCTCCTGTGACTTGTCCCTGCTAGATCTGGAACATTGCTACAAACAAGCTAACCTTCCTGAACTCATTTAAAATGAAGATGTCAATCATTCTAGGAGTGATTCACATGTTGTTTGGAGTCACTCTTTCTCTCTTCAATCACCTGTAAGTATTTTGTGTGTGTGTCTGTGTTCAAAATCATTTTAGTCCTATTCTTTATTCCTTGTTGTATTTTCTAAGAACAAGTATATGGTATATTACAATTTGTATTACCTGTGTGTTCGCAGGTACTTTAAGAAGCCGCTAAACATCTTCCTGGGTTTTATCCCTGAAATTGTGTTTATGAGTTGCCTTTTTGGTTATCTGATCTTACTGATCTTCTACAAGTGGACAGCCTATGATGTGACCACTTCTAAAGATGCTCCAAGTCTTCTTATTGCCTTCATCAACATGTGTCTTTTTAACTACAATGATCCAACTAATAAACCTCTTTACAGAGGACAGGTAAAAATACTTACACATGAATATAATATAATATATAGTTATAATTTGTGCAGAAAATGTCCTTTTCTCAGGAGTGCTGCAACAAGAATATGTGTTAAATTTAAAGCTATTTTACTAAGTTCTTATTTACCTGTATGGTCAGTATATCATACATGGCAATATGTTACGTCATTTTTTTAGATGGGTATCCAGTGTTTGTTGGTGGTTATTGCTTTGAGCTGTGTTCCCTGTATGTTGGTGGTGAAGACCATGGTGCTTCGTCGTCAGCACCTGTGGAAAAAGCACTTGGTATGTTCCCATAGTCCACTGTCCTTTCAGATTTTTTTTGTTGTCAGTTGTTCCAGGGAACAAATCAATTCATATAAATAAATACCTATCTTTGGTACTATTAGTTAGTTAGAATATTCAAATTTCACCAATTATTGAACTATAACATATATAGTTTATATGAGTGTACAATTAGAAATTTTAAATTAGAAATTTTACAATTTTAATAGCAATTTATTATACACATGAAGTACAATATAGTGTTGTGAAAAAGTTTGTGAAAAAAGATTAATGATTTCTTTTATATTTTTCACAAATGTAATAATTTTAGATGTTCAAGCAAAATTTAATACAGACAAAAATAAAAATTGGGTTAGTCTTCAGCCTCGCACAGGTGCCCACTTGCTTGCTGCACTTCCGCTCCCTTGCATCACATTCTAAAAAAAAATTAAAATAATCATCTCTTGCATTGATGAAAACTGGTTATTTAATCCACTTTCCTTATTTAATTAGTCAAACAACAAAATGTAAGTAATAATTATATAGCAAAATGTAATTTAATTTAATTGGATAACTACACTAGACACATTCAGACAAGATTAATGACAGCCCTGTTGAATATCTTTTTTAGCAATTTGAGATATTGTCTGAAATGTCTAAAGGGGGTTTAGACTTCAAACAGTGGCAAATCTTTTCACATGTAATTGTCATATGGGGAACCTTTAAATACACATAAAGAACTACAGACCTTATTCACCTCATTTAAGATCAGTGTTCATAAGTTGGAGAGAAATTATAAATTTCAAGGCAAGAGGAACATTAAGGATCATTTTACATTTGCCACTTTGACCTCTAAGTCTTATAATGTATAATGTCAGAAATAATGTCAGGTATAATGTCAGAAAACCAACTTGATAAATCCCAAAATTAAAAAATCATGTTCTGTGAAATTGATGATTCAAAAGTAGAACTTTTGCTAGACGAGTCCTCTTACATTTGTCTTAAAGCTAAGACTTTTTAACAAATAAATAGTTACAAAATATTAATATTATACCAACAAACAAATATGGTGGTGGTAGTGTGATGATGTACTGTATGATTGCTTTTTCTGCTTCAGGACCTTGGTAACTTGTCATGTGATGGAACCATGAATTCTGCTCTCAAAAAAAAAGAAAGAAAAAAAAATCCTCATTAAGAATGTCATCAGTCTATGATTTGAAGCTCTTGCACAGTTAGGTTACAAGTAGGTTATAAATGTCACTTTCCAAAACACAACAGCAAGTACAGCTATAAATTTCACAAAAAAAATAAATAAATAGAATTAAAGTTTTGGAGAGGTGTAGTCCTGACCTAACTGAGATGATGTGGCAGGAATGGGCAGGTCATGCTCAAACACATTTCTGAATTTAAGCACTTCTACAATAAGGAGTGGGCCAAAATCCTTTCATTTCTCCATTTATCTAAAGCATTTGGTACCATTACCAGGTGGTACAACCAGTTATTAGCTTGTCTTAAATAACATACTTAGGTACAAATAAAAAAGGAAAAAAAAAAAAAGGACACATAAATAATAATAAAATCATAATTATAAAAATAAAATACTTTTTCACAGCACTGTAAATAAAAACTAGAGACCCCCCCCAACCCCCCCAAAAAAGGAAAACAACAACAACCATAAAATAATAATAATAATTATAATTATTTTTGTTATTATTATTATTATTATTATTGTACTTTGGGATGGGTAGCTATCCAGTACACAGGCAGTGCCATTTATACACAGCACAACGAGCATCTGGCATGCTGTGAGCCATTTAGAATTTTGTTGGGTTTTGTATTTAGTCCCAGAGGAGGGAGGCAAGCCCTGCTCAGAAAGTAGAAACTTTAGAGCAAGCAGGCACCAGCTCATCCACCGGACTCACTCAACAGGGCACACAGAAGTTTGGGGGAGTCCGAGTCGGGAATGGACCCACTGAGGATGAGGCAGAGATCATTGAGCACGACCAGCTATCCCAGCATTCTGATGATGCAGATGAGGTGGGTGGAACTTGCGACTGCTGCTGAGTACTACTAATGACTGAGCTGGTATACCAAATGCATTATAGATTAAACTGACATATTTAAGACAGTATTTATTTAGAGATTTAGTGCTCCAACATCAGCTGCAGAATTTCTTGCATTCTTTTAGCAGAATGTGTAAACTCTCTACACATTGTATTTAATGGCAAGAAACCATTGTAAAGGATCTTGGAGCACTCCATAATACTGAGCATTTTAACTTCAGTCATATTCTAGGTTTAGTGGTTTGTCTTTTTAAAATCAGACAATTACTCATCAACAAATTTGGATACAGAGTATTTTTGGTGTTTATGTATGTTATACTAATCTTCTGCATTAAAGTTTTAATCTTTTATCATTAACAACTAGGCTTGAAATATTTTGGAACTTATCAGAATTCCTGATACCATCAGTTTTCACAAGGGCCTTTTGAATAATAGATGAAAAGAATTTTAATGCAATGAAACAATTATCCACCACCATATTTACATTTAAAGCACACCATCTTATGACTTATAAAGGAATAACATCAAGAAAAATGTGATTGGCCAATAAATTTGATTTAGGTAAATTGAATTAATACAAAAAAATGCAAAATAATAAATACACAAAAAAAAACAGAATAAGAAGTGTCAGATATATAGATGCCTATGATTTTAATGATATAATTTAGTTGCCTTTTATTTAATCAGGACATTGTCGTTCATAATGATTGGAGTGTTTCTGTGTATTACTAGACAAAATAACAAAAATATGATTTACTATATATAATCAAAGTCCAATTTGTTTGGATTCTGAACACCTGCAACAGACACTTACTGAGCCCTTCCCTAACTACAGGATTATGACGTTAGCAATGGACAAAGTGCACCATAGAAGCAACGAAAGCACTACTGTCCATTACTGTCCATCTTCCTCTTGCAGTTTAGCAACAAGGAGTGAAAGAAACAGTAAATATTTTTATCACCACATTATCTGTGTAAAGCTGCTTTGAGACAATGTTTATTGTTGAAAGCGCTATACAAATGAAAATGAATTTAATTGAATATGGCTACAGAGTCGACTAAGAAGATAATGGAAACAAAGAGGATACGAAACCAGCACTTGAACATGAGATGCTAGTAGAAATGCTACAGAAGATTAGAGTTTATAGCTCAAGGGATATTAGAACAGTTATCTGCTATAATTTAATTTGTATAGAGAATTAAACAATGGACATCAGAAAGCAGCTTTAGAGAAATACAGGGTGTCCCAAAAATCTCCATATTCACTGACCAGGCATAACATTATGACTATCTGCCTAATATTGTGTTGGTCCCCCTTTTGCTGCAAAACAGTCCTGACCTGTCAAGCATTAACAGCATTAACATTTTTGGCAATTTGAGCAACAGGAGCTCGTCTGTTGGATTGGACCACACGGGCCAGCCTTCACTCCCCATGTGCATTAATAAGCCTTGGCCACCAAAGACCCTGCCAGCGGTTCACCACTTTTCCTTCCTTGGATCACTTTTGATAGATACTGACAACTGCAGACCGGGAACATCACACAAGAGCTGCAGTTTTGGAGATGCTCTGACCCAGTTGTCTAGCCATCTTAATAATTTGGCCCTTGTCAAACTCGTTTAGACCTTACACTTGCCCATATTTACTGCTTCTAACACATCAACTTTGAGGACAAAATATTCACTTTGCTGTCTAATATATCCCACCTACTAACAGTTGCCATGCTGAAGAGATAATCAGTGTTATTCAATCACTAGTCATAATTTTATTATGGTGTATATAGGTCAGTGTATATAGGAAAATAGTTTCTTGCTAAACTTTCTAAATATCCACCTTGCCTGTTTTAATCACATTGAATGTTTCAGTAAGATTAGAACATACTGTATTAGAACATACATTAGAACATACTGAAATCATTCTTATGGCTTGATTGGGAATCTTTTGAAAGATTTTGGTGGATAGCAGCATTACAGAGGTGAGTACATTCACAACTTACTTAGCTCCTGCTGCACCATGAAGCTCATTGGGCGGGAAGGTTTCTTCAGCGGGGTAGATCAGCCAATGTGGTCTTGGCTTCGTCCCATGAGATGCCAATAGCTTTAAGGTCCTCGATAAAAGTGAGATGGCAAGTCGGTCTTGGTCACCCTTGTTTTCTCTTGCTGCGGGATGGTTTCCACAGGATGGCATGCATTCACAATACATACATAAAATGATAGTGAATATAAAATCTAAAATATTGACAAAGGTTTGTGGACATCTGGCCATAAGATTAATTTCTGTTTTCTAAACATTCCATTCCATATTTGGTTCCCAATTGCTGTTATAATAACCTTCACTCTTGGTGGAGTGTGGAATTTGGTTGTGGAGTTATGTGAAAGTTCAGCCCCAAGGGTGTTAGTAACATCAGTTACTGATGTAGGGTGATAAGGCCTGGGGTGCAATCACTGTTCAGTTTACCCCAGGCTCAGTGGGGTTGAGGTTAGTTTTCTATAGCAGGACCCATTTAAGATACATTAATGTAAACTATATCTTCATGGAGCTCCCATTGTGCACAGGGTCATTGTCAAGCTGGAACTGGTTTGCATCTCCTAGTGGGTCTCTCAAGTACTAGGAAATTGTAATGCTATTGGATCCAAAGAGATGCTATAAAATTGTATACAATAGTGTTCTGTTCCAATATGTCACGGTCCATTTAGTGCTTTATTGATCAATTATGAGCAAAACAGATATGATAGTAGCAGTTATAAAGATTGTATGCAAGGAATGCAGTATGGCTAAGGTATGACCATCACAGTTTATGACCACCAGGAGATACTATGTAATCAGAATTTTTTTATGTCCTTCACACATTCCTCAATGTTATTAAACTTGTGTCTCCCATATGGTTTTGGTGACACATTCAACGGTGTAACTGTGGCCTAAAACAGATCCTTGCAGAACACCCTGCAGAACTTACAGGTCATTTATACATACATACAATACATACACTTGTATATTGTTTTCTACATGTCTATTTATTCAATTGGCTTTAAATTTATTTTGTTATTGATAAAAATCTTCGCTGCTACATATTGATGGAACACATGTTACTATGGTGTTTTTCCCTAGTTAATTTTGCTACAGTATTAAATTTGAAACACCTGGACTTTTATTGTTTTTTAAAAGAGTCGCATGCTAATTCTTTTGGTTTATATGCAACAAACTGGCTAATTACGTTTAAAGATTTACTTTGACTGGACAGAGGTTTAAATTTATTTTCAGTGAAAAATCCTTTCATAACATAACAGCTTTACATACCTTGACATCTGCAGTTATTTTTTCCAAACATTCAGCTGAGACATTTTTGCCATGCCCCTTGTAAAACTAACCAAAGGTGTTCAATGCTAATTTGATATTTCTCAGGCATCAGATCATTGTCTTGTATGGTGAAGTTGGTTCCAATTAGCCTCAGTCCAGATGGAATTGTATGCCTATGAAGTATGGAATGATTTGAAAGTATGGCCATGTTGACTCAGTATTCCTCAGTATTGTTTTCAGAATTTATAAACTTTAATGCTTCTGCTTAAAACCATTAAGCTTTTACCTCCATGTTTGACTGTGGGTGTGAGGCAGTCTGGTAACATCTCTCCTGTTCTAGGTCTTACATAAGTTCTTCTGTTACAACAATAAATGTCATACTTGTTCTCATCTGTAAACAAAGCTTTATTTCAGTAATGTACTGTCTAATTTTTGCCTATTGCCTAATTTATTGCATAGAAACAACAAAAAGTTTGTGTGTTTCCAAACTTTTGAAAAGCAAAGTAAAGCTTTTTTTCCGTAAAACATAAACATTAAATTATTCTGAACTTTTAGTTAGCCAGTCGTATTATGCTGATGTTGATGTTAGCATAAAAAAGGAGAAATGGGAGAAATGTCTTCTCACTGACTCTGTTGATTTATATAGATACTGGTGATATATGGATTAGTTGGTGTATATCAGAAACTGTTGTTCTTTGATGTCTTTAATACATAAGGTTTTTTTTTTTACATAGAATGATGTGGAAAAAAAATTAAGCATCCAGTGGGAGGCAGACTGGCCTGAACAGCAAGATAGCTGTAGTAACTCAAACAAACACTCTTTACAACCATAGTAAGCAGAAAAACATCTCAGAATGAACAACACATTGAAAGTTGAGGAGCATTTGGTAAAACAGCAAAGAACATATTAGGTTCCTGTTCTATTAGTCAAAAACAGGAATCTGAGGCCCCAGGGTGCACAGTCCCACCAAACCTGGACAGTCGAAGCTAAAACAAATCGCTTAGTCTTTTTCACAGTCTTGGAAAATGTTCAGGGTTTTTGACCAAGAATGCCTCAGATACTGGTTCTTTGTAGACAGGAGAGAAACCCATTACCCAAAACTACCAATCAAAGAAGCAATCATGCCATGGATAAAGTAAAATTTTTATTGCCATTATATATATTAAATGATAGTTGGTGTGAACAATAAATGAAGCTCTTGACCTGTATACACATGATTCATGCATTGCACCGCTGTCAGATGATTGAATAATTTTAAAACTACACAAAAAAAAGAGCAGGTGTACAGGTGTTGAAGTGAATGGTGAGTGTATTTTCATTTTAAATGAATAATCTAATGTATGCATAAGGACTGTACACAACAAGTGAAGCAAAAAAAGAATAAAAAAAAAAAATTACAATTGCTTTTTAAACCACCTGAATCACTTCTATTTCCGCTCCTGTTCAAGCACTCAGAGGAAGAACCGGTAAGTTTATGTGTGTGTGTGTGTGTGTGTGTGTGTGTGTTTGTGTGTGTGTGTGTGTGTGTGTGTGTGTGTGTGTGTGTGTGTGCCAAAACAAAAAAATAATTATTATAAGGGATGTTGGATATCGGATTCTATTCTGTGGTCTAAATTTACTCTATGCTTCTACTCATCTTTTCATGATCCATTTGTACATGCATACAGTAATAAAAAGTGCATATACTTTAGGTTATTCACTGTTAAGTGTGGACTGCTTTGTTTAACTGGTTGCTCTGGTGGTTAGTTCAGGAAGGGGAGAATTGGCTTGTTATCTACAACAACTCTATTGTTTTCAGAAGAAATGACTCATTGTAGCATACTCAATAAGAGGATATGGGGATGGAAAAAAGTATGGTCAGGTTTGGCATGTGCACTTCATAGCTTCTTGACTGTTGACTCTCTTGACTTGAAAAGCACAGAATATTCTATGGGAGGGTGGGGAGCTTTTTTTTCCAACCTTAAACATTTTTAGTTAAAAATAATTTTTTGATGTGTACTATATAAATAGAGCATGGATTTTGATATTGGTACCTGTCATTTGTAGTAATCTGTCTGTTTTCATTTTGCTGCAGTTTAACTTTGGGGATGTAGCTGTCCACCAGGCCATCCACACCATTGAATACTGTCTTGGTTGCATTTCCAACACTGCCTCCTTCTTGCGTCTTTGGGCTCTTAGCCTGGCCCATGCACGTGAGTGACCAATGTATGCACACACCATACAAATGCAAGCATATGTACAGATATTCAGTTCATTCTCTGTCTTTCTTTTTCTCAGAACTCTCAGAGGTGTTATGGGGAATGGTGATGCACATGGGCCTGGCCTCCAAGAGTGGTGGCGGATTCTTTGGCTTATGCATTATTTTCCCAGCCTTTGCCACACTTACTGTGTGTATTCTACTTGTCATGGAGGGTCTGTCTGCATTCCTACATGCTCTGC
This sequence comes from Silurus glanis, assembly GCA_014706435.1. Classification (NCBI taxonomy): domain Eukaryota; kingdom Metazoa; phylum Chordata; class Actinopteri; order Siluriformes; family Siluridae; genus Silurus; species Silurus glanis. Next base: position 7,641,045 of record JAAIIK010000023.1, read on the forward strand.
GACTGCACTGGTATGTCTCATGCTCCAAGACATGAAAAGGGAAGCCTGTGTGAGAAAAATAGAGGAGTGGGCATTAACTTGTTTAAATGTTTATGTGGAAATTTAAATGATGAATTCTTTCCCTATTCACCTATCCAAAAATATCTTGCTCTGTGTCATCTCTAGGTGCTCCTCCAATATCTTTAATAATATAAATATAAAACATATATACTGTGTGTGCATGCATATTTATAAGCAGCCACCAGCCCATTAAACTTAAACTTAAAAAAAAAAAAAAAGGCTAATGTATTAAATTTAAAGTAAACATCTATGGATCCAGAATGTGATCAGAAAGTGTTGTTTAGATTACTAGGCATAATGTATTTTTTTTTTCTAAATAATATTTAAGGAGAACTAAGGGATTTAAAATTATTGCTGTTTTGTAACCTATGTTTATTTCCATCCAGGGTTGAATTCCAGAACAAGTTCTATACAGGCCAGGGATTCAAGTTTGTGCCCTTCTCATTTGAAAGCATCCTTGAGGGGCGTTTCGACGAGTAAAAACCACTGTTCACACTGCATAAAAATTGCAGGTCTTCATAGCATTCTCTTTTGCATGGATCAGATCGTGATATTTCTATATCAGAAGAGATTTTGTTGTGAATTGTGTGTAATATTGTATGTACCCTTAAACTCCAAATGCTCACTAGAAAACCATTGTGTTAGCTATTTTATGTCCTGTTCTTAGCGGTTTTACATTTATGGTTTCTAAAATTATCAGTGTTCTATGTTAATTTGAAGCCCTTAAGAAGAAATATGTGTGACGTGTGATATTGTTAAGCACAGTGACAGCAGTAGATATAAATCGATGTTGGTAAAATTCTGAATTGCAATATTTTGATGTCATATCTTGGGGCCATATTCAGAGTATGTGGTTTATGTGCAAAGGTAATTTAAATATTTATACAGGGAAATGTACTAATATTCAGAGACATGTTACACAGTTGCTTGGGCAGGAAACAGTGAAGCTTTGTCTACAACAAAAGTAAGCACTTGCCTTTAAGCCCAAAACCAACCAAGTATAGAAACTATGAAATGGAGAAAGAGCATTTTTTCCTTTGCTGTATAAGTAACATGGTGTAACTAAATGTAAGAGACAATTTAAAAATGAAAAAAATATACAATATGTGAATAAGAAAATGAGCACTGAAATAAATCCTGCTGCATGAACAGAACCCACTGTAGTTGTTTACTTGTTAACTGAATGATGTAAATGCAGGAAATATTTAATTTTGTTATGCATTTAGTTCACTATTTTGAGTTGTCAAATTTTATTCATAAAAACTTTGGTCCACAAGGACTTTAAAGGGATTCATTAATAAATTGATAGCGTACACTCCTGGCAAAAATTATCTTAATAATATAATTAATTAGAAAATTAGCAGGAATGAAACAAATAAACTTCTGAGGCCCAGTACCATTATCGGTTCATTTACTTACTGCAGTTGACCGCTTATACAATTTGTATGCAAAGGTAAAAAAATTTTGGTGTTTTACAAATGTCTGGGTATTAAAAAAATAAAATGTACTGATTAAATGCCACACTTGATAGAGCCCATCAAGGGCCCAATAATAAGCTAATTTGCCATTTTGGGGATTCACCTTTTTTTTTTTTTGCCCTAAATTGTAATATTGGCGTGTATTTCATGTTGGTGTCATGCAGCAACGAACGGAGGCGAAAGCCAGAGTAGAAGTTGCTGTATGTTTATTGAAACGGAGAGTGATACACAAAACACACACACACACACACACACACACACACACGGCAGTCCATGGAAACCCGGAGAGAGAGATATCCGTGGTACGCCCTGGAGGGGTGAGGTCCACAAAGTCCAGGAGCGAACGAACGGGAGGGAAAAGGGTAATCCGGGGTGCGCTTTGGAGGAAAGCGCGGCCGTAAAGAGAGAGAGTGCGGAGTCCGAGACGGAAGAGAACGTATCGGGATACGCATATGCACCAACACATACCAACAATAACGGAGATAGGAGTGAGTGTGAGTAAGGGGCTTATGAAGGAGCGGGGCTGAGTGATAATGAGCCCCAAGTGTCAGAGGCCAGGAGCGGAGCGACGCCGTCTGCGGAGGTCTGGAACGAAGTGGTGCCCACCACGGAGGTCAGGAGCTGATCGACGTCCCCCACGAAGGCCTGGAACGAAGCCCTTTCCACCACGGAAACCCGGACTGGCACGACGACCTTGGTGATAACCGGAGGCTGGGTGGAGCTCGCCACGGGGCTTACGGGCAGGAAGACTCCCTGGATGGAGACCGGAGACGGAGCGACGCCCCTGACGAAGAACAGAGGCCGAGCCGTACCCTCAACGGAGTCCCGAGGATGAGCCACGCCTTCAGCTGAGTCCTGAGGCCAAACAACATCCTCAGCAGGGATCGGAGGCCGAGCAACACCCTCTGTGGTGATCGGGAGCGGACCGACGCCCTTGGTAGAGCTCAGAGACCGAGCGACACCCTCCACAGGGTTCATAGGCGTGAGATCACCTTCTGGGGAGCGCAGAGGCGGGACGTCGCCTTGAGTGGAGCTCGGTCGTGTGACGTCGCCGTCGGAGGAGCTCGGGAGCGAGACGTCGCCTTCGGAGGAGCTCGGGAGCGAGACGTCGCTTTCAGAGGAACCTGGGTCTGTGGGGTTGCCCTCAGAGGAATCTGGGACCGCGACATCACGATTGGGTGGCTCTGGAAACGGCCTGTGGCTGTCTGAGGGGCCCTGGGCACGTCAATTCGGCCTCCCTTTCGCAGCCAGGCGGTGGTTCAACGTCCCTTTTGCGGCCCTGGAGCTGAGCTGAGTGCTCTGGGAAGCCCTGGAGTAGAGCGGAGCTCCTGGGGAAACTCTGGAGCGGAGCGGAGCTCTCCTTGAAGCCCCTGGAGCGGAGCATAGCTCTCCTGGTAGCCCTGGAGCGGAGCTCTCCTGGTAGCCCTGGAGCGGAGCGGAGCTCTCAGGGATGCGTTGGAGCGGAACGGAGCTCTTCTGGAAGCCCTGGAGCGGAGCGGAGCTCTTCTGGAAGCCCTGGAGCGGAGCAGAGCTCTTCTGGAAGCCCTGGAGCGTAGAGGAGCTCTCCGGGAAACTCTGGAGCGGGACGGAGCTCCCCGGGAAACCCTGGAGCGGAGCCGCGCTCTCGGAAGTGGGGGAGAGAGATAGTGGAGATCAGCTTTGACCATCCCGAGTTTCCTTGTGAGAAGCCGGATGAAACGGGCGCACGAGCCGAATTCGCCTCCAGTTGCGCTCCACAACCCACTGGCCAGAGAGAGGGATTCCCCAGACAGTAGAGAGATGTGGAGCGTAATCTTTGCTCTTTCCGTGGGGTAGAAGGAAGAATATGACTCCATATATCCACCAACGCTCCGTAAAAATCCGCCCAACTCTGCGGTTTTGCCGGAAAAGCGAGCCGGGAATTCCATGGCGCATGTCGGAGGGGCGTGGCGCAGCCGCGCTCGTACGCTCAGGAGCCGGCGAGCATGATCCACGAGAAACGGCAGCGTGCTTCTGGGTGTTTCCCGAGGCGGAGCTTGGCTGTCGCTTCATCGCGGCAGAACGAATCCTCTCTCCGTGGTTCGGATCGCGCCGGGACCACGGCGGTAACCCGATCATGTCTTTCCTTTTTTTTTTTTTCTTTTTTTTTTTCCCACTTTTCTTTGTCTTTTTATATCTTTTCAGGGGTCCGTTATTCTGTCTTGCAGCAACAAACGGAGGCAAAAGCCGGAGTAGAAGTCACTGTATGTTTATTGAAACGGAGAGTGATTACACAAAAAACACACACACACACACACACACACACACACACACACACACACACACA
>JAAIIK010000023.1:7644897-7658973 GCA_014706435.1 Silurus glanis
CACACACACACACACACACACACACACACACACACACACACACACACGGCAGTCCATGGAAAGAGAGAGATATCCGTGGTACGCCCTGGAGGGGCGAGGTCCACAAAGTCCAGGAGCAAACGAACGGGATGGAAAAGGGTAATTTCCTCCAAAGCGCACCGTAGAGAGAGAGAGAGAGAGAGTGTGTGTGTGTGTGTGTGTGTGGAGTCCGGGACGGAAGAGAACGTATCGGGATACGCATACGCACCAACACATACCAACAATAATGGACAAAGGAGTGAGTGTGAGTGAGGGGCTTATGAAGGAGCGGGGCTGAGTTATAATGAGCCCCAGGTGTGCACAATTGAAGCTGGGAGCGTCAGAGAACACGGAGGCATGACAGCCGCTGAAGGGGGCGTGGCAGGTGGATTCCTGACAGTTGGCCTCGTTTGGAATTGCGTATTGTTGTTTATTTTTTACATATTGTTTTTAAGTCTATGAATACCCAAAAAGTTTCAAGAGTTGGAATCTTACAATAAAAACTAACTAACTAAATCATATGCCAGATTTTGGCATTGGAACCAACATCTCTGCAAAATCTTCTATATTAAATACTCTTTACAGACACATTACTCCAAATACTGCCCTTGGTAAATAACAATAATAATAATATCAACATTGTGGTTGAATAAACACAATTTATGAATTTATGAATATAACAAAAACAATAAAATAATTAAAAACCCTATAAATCTAAGAATATAAGCAGGTATAATAATTATTATTTGCACCTTCTCCAATTATTCAAAATCTCACTAAGGTGTATTAGGCACTTTTGACAGTAACAGGATATAAAGTATTCTTTATACATTGTAAATGTTTTTTGACGATCACTCTTCTATGGTAGAGTAGTGGTTTTGCTATTGCAACATAACTACCATAGGAAAGGAAGCAGAAGCAGATGTTTCCCCTGTAAACACTGAAAGCTGATGAAGTTGAGAATTCTTTAAGGCTGACTTCACTTTTTTCAGAAGGTGCAGTTCACATTATCTTTGCTTATAACAAGTGCAAACATGGGTTACAGATATTGGTTCCAGATAATGGATCTGTCTCAAGGACCTCACAGAGCCCCAGGTCCACAACTATGTTATAATTGTTTAATAGCAGCAATAACTATAATCGATCATATCTATTCATCTTTAAAACAAAAACAGACACTCCTCATTTACTAATGTTAGATTTTTAATTGTGTGTATTGTTTCCACCATACTGTGAAAAGTTGCATATTATTTTGGTTTATCGGTATATGCACATACAGTTGTGTGAAAAAGTGTTTGCCCCTATTTTTTTCCATGTTTGTCACACTTTAATGTTTCAGATCATCAAAATAATTCAAATATTAGTAAAAGATAACACAAGTGAACACAACATGCAGTTTTTAAATGAAGGTTTTTATTATTGAGGGAAAACAAAATCCAAAACTATATGGCCCTGTGTGAAATGAGGAAATTCAGAAACAAATGAGAAAGTGAGTAATTGAGATCTATCAGTTTTGAGTTTACATGTTTTGCGCTGGATGCCCTTCCTAAGGCAACCCAGCTTGGCACTAAGCATGCGCTGTCTTGTACAACCCTAATGGCTGGATTGTATTAACATAATATAACTAATGTAATATGATTGGTTTCTATAAATATTAGAGGCTGTTTGACACATATTGCTTCAGGGGGTCCCTGTCCCACGTCTCTATAACCTAAAAGAGGTCCTTGACCTGAAAAACGTTGAAGACCCTGGAAAAGAAAAAGAGCAACAGTTCAAACTGTGGATATAATACAGCACTGACCCCTAGAGGACATATTCTCGGGGAGTTTTTCCTTGCCACAGTTGCCACCAGCTTGCTCATCAGGGACAAACTTACTTATAAAGAACATATTCACTTTTAATCACCACATTATCTGTGTAAAGCTGCTCTGAGATAATATTCATTGTTAAAAGTGCTATACAAATAAAAATGAATTGAAATTAAATTGAATACTCATGTTAAATTATGAAGAATGATTTCTGATTTTTATTTTTATTTGTAATAGTTGTTTGTTTGTAATCACCTTGTAACCTTCCCCACATGTGCATTAGCCAATGCCCCAGAGATTTTCCATGCTCTGTCATGAATCTCATGCTACCTATGATTCAATTTAATTACTTTTTAGATGTATAGAGGTAAAGCAGCTAAACAGAGATTAAGCAGTTGAATAAAATAATGTATAAGTTTGGTGTTAATAAGTTTGTTTCTTATAATTGTAAGTTTATTCCAAATGAGCATGACAGTGGTGACTGTAGCAAGGAAAAACTACCTGAGACGGCATGAGGAAGTGAGTGGATCCAGACTCAAAAGGGACCCCATCCTCATCTAAGTGGCACCAAATATCCACACATTACATGTCAATGATTATTCAGGTGTGCACTGATAAGCAGTAAATGCAACCTGGGGTCCTGAGCCACTGTAGTAGACAATTTATATTATTTACAGTCCAAACTGACTTCAATGTTCTTGATTTGCTCAGTAATTTCATGGATCTTTAGGTTGTTGATGTGGAACCATCCCCAGCTGCACAGTGGAGTAGTCTCCAGTTGAACAGAACTCCATCCAGAGGTAGGGCATCTGGAAGAATCAAGCTGATCCAAAGAGAGGAAAAGGAAAGAAACACTGGCCACTGGTACCTAAGCAGCATGTTTACTTGTCTAGGTCATCACAGAACATAGACAGAGCATCATTACCTGCTAGCATTGTTTTTGGTTCAGCAATTTCACCAGAATTTTCCAAGTACAATTCCTGAAGAATCATATTAAGCAAAAAGCACATTTAATTGATTATTGATCAAATCATTCCTTCATCACATAATGATGAAAAAAAAGAAAAATAATCCCACACCAAACAGCCAAATTGATAGGCTGCAAATGGCATTTGTCATCATCCATATGTAAGTATGAAGAAAATCAATAAGAAATTATGGGTTGTGTTATTCATAATTTTAAAATGTTTTAAATAATCCAAAACAAAAACATCCTGATCTTTTTTTATAATGTAACACATCTTAGCATGACATATTCTGTTTACCTCATACTGCTGCTTGTTCCAGCCCAATTAACTTAAGCCTCTAATATTTGAATCATATATAATTGAAACTCTGAGTATTAATATACATTCTAAATACTTAGAATCATCATTCCCCATGTTAAAATCTAAAATAATTTTAGTAATACATTTTGATACTATGCAAATATGCAAATATGCCACTTGGCTATTTTTTGTAACATGTGTTACGCACGGACGAGGCGAAAGCGGAGCTGTGCAAAACCAGTGTTTTAATGACAGATGATGTATATTCCAATGAGCACTCACACAACCAGAATGGAAACCAGAAGCGAAGCGGCGAAAGCAAAAGGTCTGTATCAAAAGTGAGTGTAGCGTATAGAGACAGCGAGCAAAGCTGGCAGCAGAACGGGAATCGTGGAGCTGACAGCTTGAGTCCTTATGAGCAATAACGGACGGTGTTAGTGGGAAGCGAAGCTGCTTATATGGGAGGGAGTCTGATAGAAGTCAGGTGCGCCGAGTTAGTAATCAGGCGAGAAGCTCCGTGTTGGCGGGGCATGTGCGGGTGAGAGTGCAGGGTGCTCCCTGACAACATGTTTTTATTGTCCTAAATAATACCATTTTATTGAGTTCCCTGATCTGCATGTTAAAATTAAATTCTTTTTGTAAAACTGACAGAAATATTCAATCAAAGGTCATGTTAACATTTAGCAAAACACAATGTGCTTTATAACAGTTATAATAATAAATGTTTCAAAGAAAAGCTAAGTTAAAAAGATTAATAAATAAAGGGAACTATGTGCATCAATACTGTTAGTACAATAAGAGTTTCAAATAAGGAAGTATAATATAGGGAGGGCAAAGGTTGAAGTGCTTGTATATTCCCAGCAGCATTAAAAAGAGAAGTGCCATTATAAAAGCGTATGATAAGTCATTGAGTGAGAGCAGAGGACGACTGTGTGCCTACAGAAAAAAAACTAAGACAAAATAGGAAGTAGTTTTCTATTATTCAACTACAATAAATGTTGAACTAAAACTGAAGCAGGCGAAGGTGGTTTTTGGACTATAGTGTGTAAACGGAGAGACTCATTACGCTTTCTGCATTGCTTGAGCTGGTTTCATCATGGGAAGAATTTTATTGTTGCTGTCTCTGTGTCACCTTTTGGCTCTTGTGTGGGTAAGTGTCACTTGTTTTGCACTGGAAAGAGAAGCAAAGATATATGATTAGACAGTTTCTAGATATATGCTTTCTACAGTTTAAGGGGAGACCAACGTTCATAGCTTCTGTCAAGTGTAAAACCAGTTAACCTTTGGACTTGATTAATTTTCCTTTTTGCTTCATCATAATCATCAGGATTATATAATAAATTATCCTGAACTATAGACCCTATATATAAATATATAGACCATATATTATAAAAAAAAAAAAAAAATCATAATAATAATTTAAAAAAAAAAGAAACAGCAGCTTGGCTGTTCGAACTGCTTTGGCTGTTAAATGTTTTTAATATTAAACGGGAATAAAAATTCATGAACATTCATTTTAATCAATATATAGGTTTGATAATCTGTCTGAATATACAGAACAACTGTACTTACGTCACAGGAAACAAGTATACATAAAGGCTTTGATTGAGTGAGAGATTGTTTTAAAGCTTGCTTTATTATTTTTATAACTTATTTTATTTAAGGTATGAAAACATCCATTAATATAGCATATTTGAAACCTAGAGTAACACATAGAGTTGATTACTTAATCGAAGTATTACTAGAACTTTATTATTCTCCGAATAAAGCCCCCACCAATAACAAAAAATAATTGTATTATATGACTTTTGATGAGCATTAGCTTTGTTTTCTGACATTTCAGAGAAATACATCAATATTGAGCATATGCATAAATTTGTTTGTGTTATAAAAATAATCAAAATGACAAGTAATTCAGACACAATTCCAAGTGCCATGTGAATTGTGCAAATTGATTTCAGACTTGTGTAACCTTTTGTAACAAGCTTTTGCAACCTAATTTGGTTTAAATATTTGAAATGTTACAAGTTGGGTAAACATTCAAGAGAGGAAAACAAGACCAATTAAAACTGGAATTTTGGGGAATTTTCATCTCATTCCCCCCTAAGAGCTATCTCAAACTGCCCACTAAATTGCATTAATATAATTAAGGAAAGAATGTGCCTATTTTTATCCACTTCCTTATTGTGGTTTTGAAGTCCAACATTGTAGCTCTCATCTGACTGTGATGCTATATAAGCTTGTCCAAGCATGGCTAGTTTCATTGCATAGCTAAGATTAAGAATAGATTAGTGGGGTTTTCTTTTTTTGATTGTTCAGAGAAGTGCGGTAAATACACATATAATCTACTCCACACAATGCCCAATATTACTGTTAAAAAAGAATGGACAAGCAAGCGTGGGAAACAGAAAACTTTATTTATATTATATATATTATTTGTAAAAATGCGTTACATAATGTAAATACAAGAAGAGAAATGTTTTTAAGTGGACGAATATTTTGGTGGGGCATTGCTATGTGTTTACCGTAATTTCCGGACTATAAAGCGCACCCTTATATAAGCCGCACCCACTGAATTTGACAAATATTTTTATTTGTAACAAATTTAATAAATAAGCTGCACCTGTCTATAAGCCGCAGGTGTCTACACTAATGTACTTTACACAGGCTTTAACGAAAGACATGTTACACACGGTGTAACGGGTGAAATATGTTGCGCTTCTATTAGGAGCATAGCGGTATTTTGGGAATAGCATGCACTGCATTCTTCCGGTATTACTGCGTGTGTGTAAGACTGAGGATTATGTCCATATTTTTTTCTGATGCTCATTTCTAAGTTTCTTTGACTAACCCATAACGCTGTTGCCAAGAAAAAGCACGAGTTTTGGAAACCTGTCTGTGCCTATATGATTTCTGTTGCAACTGGAGTTTTAGTGAGCTATCCCATGACCCAGACTCAACGTGCTACAACGGCTTGTACCTAAACAGTAGCCGACCAAGTAAGTCATTGTTCACTGTCTTCCTCCTTCCTTTCACAACTACAGTGGTACCTTGACCTACGAGTGCATTAATGTACGAGTTTTCCGAGGTACGAGCAGTCACTCGGTCGATTTTTTTGCTTTGTTACGCAAGCAAAAACACGAGCTCGAGACGCCGCTGCTAGATGGCGAAGCGAAGCCAGAAAGCGAAGATTGTGACGAAAATTAAGATAAGCAAAGAAGAAAAAGTAAAAATTTTAAAGTTTAGGGATACGTAGTGTACAGGAGTGATAGTAAAAAATGAGTTTTCCCTCCACCTCCACTTATCGCCTCTACCCCCCCCCCCCCCCCCCCCCACACACACACACACACACACACACACACACACACACACACACACACCCCACTGGCGTTTTCGTTAGCTCAAGTCGTCTCATCTCCAAGGAAAATACACTGAATAAAACCTTATTATATCTTTACATACTCTTTCTATTATGTTTTTATACAAGATTTGTTATTTAGAAATTTATGTTCCAATTTAATAACATGAAACATAAAAACGGGGTGTCATTTTGAGGGTTGGAACAGATTAATGCCATTTTAAGTATTTTCAATATGGAAAACTGATTTGATGTGCGAGCAAATTGATTAAGCGGGGGGTTTAATTTCTGTCATCGTCGTGCGCCACCGGTGGAAGTTTTTCTCCCGAAGCCATGCAGCTCAGAACACAGGTGAGGGGCGTTTTTTCGTTTCCGTTCGGAAATTTCATTGGTCTAATGTTATGGGGTTCAGTTTTTTGGCTTGAAGTTTGTGAAACCGGGAAAAACCCAGGAAAAATCCATAAATTAGCTGCTTCATTGTTTAAGCCGCGGGGTTCAAAAAGTGGGAAAAAAGTAGCGGCTTATAGTCCGAAAAATACGGTAAATGAATGAATATTTTGGAGGACTCTTATGACATACACTGGCTGTCAAATCCTTTAACTATTAAATGTGAAAAGAACCTTATGAATATTCATTTTTTGGCTGTTGTGTCATGATTGTTTAATAGGGCAAATAAATAATCTCTAGGTTATGCATGTAACCCTGGTTCCCAATCATCAATATAATTTAGTTTGCAGATGCCCTGGAGTCTCAGAGGAGCCAAAGCAGCATCCACACACTTTTGTGAAAGTACGGGGTGAGAGTGCCCGGCCAAACGGAAGAACCCAATATTGGTTAGCTTCGCCCCAAAAGCAAACCTCAGGGACTTCCTGTGTAGAGGAAGGATGGGTATATGGAAGTATGTGTCTCTTAGATCTATCGTGGCGAACCAGTCCTCGGACCTGATTTAAGACACGCCTTGTTTCAGCGTGAGCATTTTGAACCTGAGCCTCATTAGAGAGCGGTTCAGCCGATGCAGATTCAAAATGGGACTCAGCCCCCATCCTTTTTGGGAGCTATGAAGTACTGTCTGTAAAACACTCTGTCGCGGGGAGAGACCACATTGATGGCCTGCTGATGAGACCCGAACTGAATCGTGTAGTCTCTTTCTACAGTGCGCAGGACCCATGGAGACACAGTTGGCAGGAGTTTCCAGGCTCTTAAGAGAATCAGTCTCTCGAGACCGACCTCTGGAGTGCCTAGAGCAGCTTGAGCCAAATCAAATCAAATCAAATCAAATTTTATTCATCACATACACATACATACAGGGTACGACATGTAGTGAAATGCTTTATACGATGGTCCGGCATGAGGGAATAGGATGGGGGAAAAGAAAAGAAGGCAGATAAATAAGTATAAGGTATAAGAAAAACTATATAAAATAAAATAAAAATAAATAAAATAAAATAAAAGAATATAAGGTATAAAGATATATAAAAAGATAATTGTATGAAACAAATATACATATAAACAGTAAACAATGTGTAGTAAAAATGTAAACAATAGACAATTTGTGGTGGGTTGTCCATAAAGTGTCCGTGTGCGGTATGGTGTGGTGTAAAGGTCCGTAAAGTGTCCATGTGCAATATGGTGTGGTATGAATAAAATAAAAAAGCGCACTGTGCTGTGCAAGTCCAGAGTTTAAAGTGTCGTGGTGCGAATGGTGAGATATGTTTAAAGTGACGTGGTGCGAAGGTGAGATATGTACAGAGAAGTGTGATGATGGAGAGAGTGGGCCAGTTCTAGATCCTGGGTGTTTCCTGGTTTAAACACCGAATGGCCTGCGGGAAGAAGCTCCTCCTCATTCTCTCTGTGTTCGCTTTCAGGGAGCGGAAGCGTTTTCCCGAACGCAACAGAGAAAAGAGTCCATTATTCGGATGGCTGAGGTCCTTCATAATCTTCCTAGCTCTGGTCCAGCACCGCGTGCTATAGATGTCCTGCAGGTTAGGGAGCTCAGTGTGGATGGTACGTTCAGCTGAACGCACCACCCTCTGGAGGGCTCGTCTGTCCTGCATGGTGCTGTTCCCGAACCAGGAAGTGATGCTACCCGTCAGAACGCTCTCAATGGTGCAAGTGTAGAAGGTCTTAAGCACCTGAGAGGGTAGTTTAAAGTCCCTTAAGCGTCTCAGATGGTACAGACGCTGCCGGGCCTTCTTCACCAGGGTGTTGGTGTGACAGGACCAAGACAGATCCTGTGTGATGTTAACACCAAGGTACCGGAAACTGTCCACTCTCTCCACTGGGGTCCCGCTGATGTTTATAGGTTGGTATGACCGCTCCCGCTTTGTGCTGAAGTCCACGATCAACTCCTTAGTCTTGCTGACGTTCAGGAGAAGGTTGTTCTCCTGGCACCATCTCTCCAGGTTTTTAACCTCCTGTAGGTAGGCCGTCTCGTCGTTGTTGGAGATCAGACCCACCACAACAGTGTCGTCAGCAAACTTGATGATGGTGGAATAGGCGCGTTCAAGATGGCGCCGGTGAGGTCGGCTGCCGTCACGACTGCTCCGGCTACGTTTTCTCTTTTTTTGTTTATTTTATACTTTTATTTAAGTAGTTACACTTCCATCTACACAAGATGGACATCATTAGATATGACAGAGACACTCTTATATCTATTGGTGTACAATGCACTCACCTTTCGCCGTTTTTAAACCCGGACCCATGCTGGCCGAGCGAGATCCTGAGGGTGAACAAAGGACGCGACCCGTACCGGCGTCCGCGAGGGAAACGAGCCGGCGTCAGGAACAGGCTGAGGGCACGCGCACACCGCGCTCCCTTACCTAGTATCCTGTTAGCCAACGTCCAGTCACTGGAGAACAAGCTCGACGACCTCAGGGCAAGGGTCAAGTTCCAGAGAGACATTCGGGACTGCAACCTTCTCTGCTTCACCGAGACATGGCTGAACCCAGCGGTACCGGACCACGCCATCCAGCCGGCCGAGTCCTTCTCGGTTTACCGCATGGACAGAACACTGGAGTCGGGGAAGTCAAGAGGAGGTGGAGTGTGTCTGATGGTGAACAACCACTGGTGCGACAGCGCGAGCATCGTTCCTCTTTCATGCTCCTGCACACCAAATCTGGAACTACTGACCATCAAATGTCGGCCCTTCTATCTACCTCGGGAATTCAGTTCGGTCATTGTCAGTGCCGTTTATATTCCACCTCAAGCGGACACGGACACTGCAGTATGGGATTTACACGAGACACTAACTCTTCACCAAACACAGCATCGGGACGCTGCTTTCATCAGCACATCACCTGCCCCACCAGGGGCGAAAGAACACTGGACCACTGTTACACGCCATTCAAGAACAGCTACAAGGCACAATCACGTCCACCGTTTGGGAAATCGGACCATGCCGCCATCTTCCTCATGCCTGTTTACAAACAAAGGCTGAAACAGGAAGCTCCGGTTCAGAGGGAGGTCGCGCGCTGGACTGACCAATCGGTGGCCGCTCTGCAGGACGCTTTGGATGATGCAGACTGGGACATGTTCCGGCGCAGCTCTGATGACGTCAACATGTTTACGGAAGCGGTTGTGGGATTCATCGGGAAACTAGCTGATGATACAGTGCAGAAAACCACTATCAGAACGTTTCCCAACCAGAAGCCGTGGGTGGATAAAACCATCCGCGACGCTCTGAGATCCCGCTCCGCTGCCTACAACACGGGGCTCGCCACCGGGGACATGGACGAGTACAAGGCTGCGTCTTACAGTGTTCGCAGAGCGGTGAAGGAAGCAAAGCGGCGCTACGGGAGGAAACTAGAGTCACAGTTTCAACATGGTGGCTCTAGGAACCTGTGGCAGGGAATAAGAACAATAACGGACTATAAAACACCATCTTCTAGAATGGTGAATGCGGACGCTTCTCTGGCAGACGAGCTAAACACCTTTTACGCTCGTTTCGAGGCTGCAGCTAACCACGCTAGCGGCGCTAGCGGCACAACCAGCGTGCACGCCGAGAGAGCCGGAGAGGTAAACACGTTCACCATCTCGGAGCATGACGTGAGGAGGGCTTTCAAGAGAGTGAATACCAGGAAGGCAGCAGGACCAGATGGCATCACAGGCCGGGTTCTGAAAGCCTGCGCTGACCAGCTAGCACCGGTGTTCACGGAGATATTCAACCTCTCACTGGAACAGTCTGTTGTCCCCTCATGTTTCAAACAGTCCACCATTGTTCCTGTCCCGAAGAAACCCCAGCCCGCCTGCCTTAACGACTACCGCCCTGTAGCCTTGACCTCAGTAGTGATGAAGTGCTTCGAGAGACTGGTCAGAGACTTCATCACTGCATCACTACCAGACACACTGGACCCACTACAGTTTGCGTACCGTCAGAACCGCTCTACTGAGGACGCCATTGCTCATCTTCTCCACACCACGATGAGCCACCTGGACCAAAGAAATGGGAATTATGCAAAGATGTTGTTCGTGGACTACAGTTCAGCGTTTAACACCATAATTCCCTCCACACTCACCTCTAAGTTGGAGGTCCTGGGACTCAGCCAGCCGCTGTGTCAATGGATCTCTAACTTCCTGACAGACAGACCACAAGCCGTACGGGTGGGAAAACACACCTCATCCACCCTCACCCTCAGCACTGGCGCCCCCCAGGGTTGTGTTCTGAGCCCCCTGCTTTACTCAATGTACACACATGACTGTGTGGCCACATCCAACTCCACCGCCGTGCCCTGAAGCTGTTCTAGGGACTGCCCAAATCAGCTACGTTTCCGGGGAGAAGCTGAGTGAGGCTCTCCCCGAACAGAGGTTGATAAGTCCATAGTGTGCAGACAGCCACCAGCCTGACCCGCTGCCATATATGCCTTGCCCACAAAGCCGAGGAGGTCCTAAAGGGGCTTGGTGGCCAGTACCGGGGCCTTAAGGGACACTGCAGCACCGGGGAGAGATAGCCGGCCATCCTCTCTTCAAATCGTCCTGTAGCCACTCTTCCTCAGTCCCACTATGTTAGAGAGAGACATTGGAACTGAAGATGTGGGCTGAATTAGGGCTGCCACAGGACCTGGACATCTCAGTGTGCAGATCTGGAAAGAAGGGCAGGCATTGAGGCAGTGACCTCGGTTGCAGGAAGTGCGCATTTAATTTATTTCATTGTTTATACAGCTCGAGTCCCTGAAGGAGAACTTAAAAAATTTTCTTACTCTTAGAGTAAAGCCTTCATGAACGACAAAAATAATACATTTATTATATGACATTTTAATGATTACCTTTGTTTTCTAACATTTAACAGAACTACACAAATAGTGGTATTTGTATTAGGTTTTTGTGATCATTCATAGTCTAATTTAGTTTACAATATAATAATCTGTTAAATAGTGGAAAAAAACAGCATTTAATAAAAAATTATTATGGATATGGACTGTTAATAAAACAGTCATACAAATACAACATGTTAGCCAAAGTCAAAAGCAGGATAGGCAAAGGTCAGACGAAAGCAAACAGCAAACAGCATAATCTAGGGCTAGGCTGGGCTAGGCAAGAACAAGGCTGAGAAACCAAAAAAAGATCAAGAACCAGGAAACCCTTCACAACAAGAAAAGCACAAACAAGGGTAAATATACACAGATAGATCAACATGGAAGCGACACCAACAACACATGAACATAATGACCAATGACAAGATGGTGTGAGCATGTCATGGAGGAAGGCCACACTCTAGCTTTCTTTTCATCATAGAAACCATACCAGGCAAGCAGTGTCATCATTCAGACTGGTTCTCTTTAAAATGTACTTGCTCCTCTCGCCCAAAAATACTGCTATGTGGCTAATATTCCTTGTACCTTCGGTGATGAAAAGTTCAGCTCACTGCTGAGCTGGGCCTGTACGTTTTAAGAACATAAACATGAGCCATTGTCTCTTCTCAGGTTGTAGATCCACCAGACTCTTTAAATGAAATTGCTATTTTAAAAAGACATCCCCAGGCTGGTAGAAGCCATAATGCCATAAGTTAGGGAAGAGGAAAAATAAAACTGAGGGAACTGAACCGAGTCATATTCAGACATGAAGTTCACACCAGTCTCACCCAATGCATCCAAGATAACAGTGAGTCAAAAACTTGGGTCAGACAAAGGTCAGCCGATTAGGAAACAACATAAACTGGGCTATGCAAAAACAAGAAAACCAAAACAAGATCAAAAACTGGGAAACACATGAAACAGAACATAAATAGCTTGACAATCACAGCAAACTGAACATTCACTTTGCTAACATGCAATGCACAAATAATGGTGTATTAAATAGTATACACACAAATCATCACAGACTGTGAATGAAACAAGATGTAAACAAGCTGACCAATAACAAAACAAACAAGTCCTTTAACAATGTGACCTGGCATGTGCTTATAGAGCAAAAAACTGTGTAAATTAAACACTATCAACAAAACACAAAATAACTAGAAACATGAACAATATAACCTGCATGTAAATAAAAACAATGTGGGTAGACAAACAAAGGATTAAGAGTGTAATGAAACCTGAGGCTTTTTACAAGTGCTAAAATAAATAAATAAAAATTCTGACTTATTGGAGTGGTTTTTGTGTCCCTGTGTTAGCTACGATTAAATTTGGTCGGTGGCATCGAGAGAGAATACCATTGAGAAATTAAACCTAGCTGAACTTGTGTTGAGTTGAACTGAGTTGTTTACCCCAACTGTGATGACAATTAATCTATCATAGATTTGCTTGGTTAATTGAAGCAGGCTTTTTTTTGTTACAGCCCTGCCAGATTAAATGAAACAAACAAACAAAAAAACATCTTAAAAAAATGCCAGTTCTGTTTTCAGGATTATTTGGCTAGATGCCAAAATTAACTAGAATTATAAAAGAAGGAGCATGATTTCCACATATTATAGACAATGCTGAAAGCAGAAGGCAGCCTTTAACAAACTCTGACAGTAGATGATTGCAGCAAAGGGCCAGTAAAGCATCTCAAGACTGGAAACTCCACAGTTGGTAATAAACATGAGTTCCGGAACTTGACCAGTCATCGATTCAAATCAAATCAAATCAAATTTTTGTGAATCCGATTGTGAAAGACGTATCCAAGTAGTAAAAATATTATATTCATAATTGTTTTGTCCAATTACTTTTGAGCCAGTGAATTGGTAAAACTATGTTAAAATGGCTGTAATTCCTATACAGTCTAAACCCCTTGACCTAAAGCTGAAAGTTTATACTTTTGGTACATCGATTTCAAAGCAGGTATGGTGGTGTATAAAAGGGAAAAAAATATTTCTGGTGTCTAAATACTTATGGACATGACTGTAGATTTACAATTAATTTCTTAAGCATTTGTAGGCACATTATCAGAATAAATGTTTTAAATCTATTTTATGTTAAGCAATCGGGATTTTGAAATATTAATATTATATACCTGATGGATGATGATGAATATTATTAAATAAACATTTAAATCACTCTGTTCACAGGGCTTCTCAACTTCAAATCCTACATCAATTACAACATTAGAGGTAAAATTACATCAAAAGAAGTGCAGCAAATACTTATAAACCCGACTGTAGATTTACAATTAATTTCTTAGTCATTTGTAGGCACTTAATGATCATGAA
>JAAIIK010000023.1:7661322-7683996 GCA_014706435.1 Silurus glanis
ATATATTCTCATTCTCTACACGGTATTTAAAGAAGTTTGGAGTGCAGGTTACAATTTTACCACTGTCACTAGTAAGTGTGAGCTCTCTTCTGTTTAATAACTTTCAATTGGTTGCAGTACAAACAAGTTACATTATTATTATTATTATTATTATTATTATTAGTAGTAGTAGTAGTAGTATATATTTTTACGTTTTCAAATAATGGAAAAAATGCCTTTTCTAAAATAATATGATTAATCTATTTTAATAAAAAGTCTACTATCAGTATAGTGAGCTCATGCCCTCAAACTACTCTGGGCTGGGTGTGAGCTACCTGACTTCATAGGTATCACAATTTTAAGAAGACTTCAAGAGCAGAAATATTATGAAATGTTTTAACATAGTGGAGGAAGCATTATGGCTTAGGCTTTCAAGGCTGCTTTTGGAATAGAATCACTCATCTTTATTGATGTTCTCATGATAATATCAACCGAATAAACTCAGAAGTCTACAGAATCAGTCTGACTACCAATTTACAGAAAAATGCATGAAATTGAGCAAGCATTTTACCTCCTAAAGAAGTGACTGACAGAAGGCAACCCTCAAAAAAACAACTGAAAAAAGCTGCAGTACATATCTGGAAAAGCATTGCAAAAGAAGATGCAAAGATTTGGTGATGTTAGTGGGTCACCAGATTTATGCAATTTTTTCAAGCACGAGATTATGGCAAATATTAATCTTCTGATTCTTAACTCACCAAGAATTGGGTGGTTTTTACAGCAAAGGTGCCATGTTCTAAATTGTTTAAGAAATGTAGATGTAGCTAAATATAAGCAACTCATAGCTGAAATTATGATCCAAAGTTGCATATTCATCTTTTGATCTAAATCTAAATTTAGTGAATAGTAGAAACAAAATAATTAAAGATTGTAATTATTTCATTAAAGATTTTTGAAAATAGTATATTAGCTGATTTTTTTACCAAGTTTTTTCATTTTGAATTGTATATATTTTCTCCCATTTTTGCAGCTCCCCTTAGCATTTCCAACATTTCTGAAAAGTCTTTGACTGAGACTACATTAACAATAGAATGGGAAAAAGTGAGCAACAACAACAAATATAATTACAGGATGAGCTATAATGATAAGAATACCAACCTCAGTGGATCTGGAGAAGGGTCTTTAGTGACATACACAGTCTCTAATCTTACTGCTGGGATGGAATACCATTTTACCATCTACACTGTGTTTAAAGAAGCAGAAAGCAGAGGTCACACCTTTACACGTATCACTAGTCAGTATGTCTTTTATTTATATATATATATATTGCAGTCAGCATGTGAAATAACCCATTGTAAGCAAGTATTCAAAAGTATTGAATGAGAGCTTTGCTTTTCATTTTCAATTTTGGAAGTGAAGCAAAAGCCATGTGGAATGAAAAAAATTGTTATACATTGATTAATGAAATATGAAATTATGAAAATATTTGGGGTGCCATAATTAGCTGGTGCAACAGTGCCCCCCCTGTAAAATTACCAGTGCATTGGGTAATTCTGGCTGAACACCATGATATTCATTATTTTTTGTATTATCTTGCAAACTTTGAAAGACTAATGCCATAATTTCCTTTAAATTTGTAGGGACTCCACAATCTTTAATTTTTTTAGTCAAATCAGCTAATTATTTTGCACCTTGACTGCAATATTTTTCATTATTAATTTTGCCTGGGCTCTGTATTTACATTGGTTCTTTCCAACCTAGTTCCACATAGTGTTGCTGGGTTACACTGTCGGTATGCTTCAGGCGGTTACGGTCTAAATCTTCTTTGGGATCCTCCAAATGGAAGGAGGACAGCTGTACGGGTTAACATGAGCAGCCAAAGCTTTAGTCACACAGGTGAAAATATGTACATTGATGGACTGCTGCCTGCCCAGTGGTATACCCTTACTGTATCTGCACTCTCTGGACCAATGGAAAGTGTTCCAGTTTCAATTTCCTGTCAGACTGACCCAAGAGGTAAGAGAGACTTAATATATTTTACACAACAAGCATAAAGAAACATACAAATCAAAAGGAAACAAAAGGAAAAAAGTGGTTCTGGGCATCTATTATAATCATAAAAAGTACAATTGTGTAAATATCTTTTGGGGAAAATGGTGTTTATCTCTCTACTATAGTTCCAGAGACTTAAAGAATTATTCTACAGCATTTAAACTGCTCTGATGATTCATGGTTGTCCAGCATAATAGTTGCTTGTCCTTTGAACCTATTTGCATATTTGCAACCCCAACCTATGTATACCTAATTGTGACCACATTTTTACAGGAGTCATAACGGGTGTTGTAACATTCCTTCTGCTAGCCATTCTCATCCTCTGTATTGGAATGTTTAGATGGCATCAAAAGCTCTTCAGGTGGGTGTTACTATTGGTTTTGAGAGATAATCTGAGTTCACTTGACACAAATGATAACAATTAGGAGGTTTTACTTCATGATTTATTATGTGCTGTCTCATTTAATGGAATGTCAATTATTTAAGGTATAAAACAAAATGGAGTCTGCTGTAATACGAAAATATTCCCTGACAAGAATGTGTGGTGGGTGTGTGTGTGTGTGCGCGTGTATGTGTGTGTGTGTGTGTGTGTGTGTGTGCATGCGTGTGTGTGTGTCCAATCTTTTATTGGGGACTAAACAGTCTGGCTGTAAGGGCCTGAATGCTGTCTGGTTTTCATAAAACAGAAACAAATTTCAGCTACATTAATTTAGTTACAAAATTAAAAGGTCCTGTCATCCAGTCATAAGCACTTTATTCAATTCCTGATTTAAAATTGTATTTTACTGTCAGGTATTGCTTTACTAAATTCCAAAGTTAATCTTATTGGAGGCAGAACTCAAGCTGGTTTGAGCAAATAGTTAATTAAGTGAACAATCACATAGTCAGAAAATGGCAAAATAAGCAACCCTTACGGGTTTCATACTAAAAGCAGATCATCCTATTAAAGACAATAAGGAACATGTTGAGGTCATGAAGCAGTGGATACTGGTTCAGGTGCAAGAAAGCAGAAAAGTTGTTAATTTGAGAACATTCATTGCAAGTTCACAAAAAAGTGACACTTGTGCAGATTGTGGTTTATGAAAATCTGAAAGATCATAAATATTTGCTTAATACCAGCCTGATTCCTACTTCCTGACATTAACCACCATGCCATGATTACAGAGTTATCAAGATAACACTTTATATCCATTCTGATATTTGATTAAATAATCTGAAGTATTTGACTGAGGTATTTCATTATATATGTATAAGCATGATTTTATGCATTGTGCTACTGCCACATAACTGTCTGATTGGATAACTGCATAAATGTACAGGTACTCCTGTTAAAGTGTAGGTGATTGCACAGTGAAAATAAAACAAATACAATTCAAATATATTTTTTAAAATGTAGTTGCCTGTTACAGTGCTGGAAGATATTAGAGTTGTTTAAACACTGTTTAATCAGAATTTGTCCATTGTTTTTTCAACTGTTTATTCTTGTGTTTCTAGTAAGTTTAAATCCTCTAATGAGACCAAAGTTTCCAGTAATAAATACAAGTAAGTAGGATACATTGCACATTTGTATTATCATATTATTTACCACATATTATCTTGTTGAAGGTTGGACTAGTGAAACTTTAATGTATTTTCCCTAGACCAATTCCACTGAACAAGTTTCCAATGCACTTTAACTCCATGCAGTGTGACCAGAACCGTGGTTTCAGTGAAGAATATCAGGTACAAAAACGCAGGCTGTATGGATTTTGGAATTCATTCTAATCTATTTGTTTCGGTTGTATGTACTCACTGAGATCAGTATAATCATATGGATAAATACTGCAATGTTTACAGGATTTAAGTACAGTGGGTACAGATCAGAGCTGTACAGATGCTACACTTCCTGAAAACAAGAGCAAGAACCGATTTACCAATGTACTGGCCTGTGAGTGTTAAGCACAAATAACAATCCACTTGCAACAGTTGGTGAAAACGTGTTTCATTGCTATTTTGATAGTTTAATGGTTTGTGGGTTTACTAATAATTTATCCACTTTTAATTCTACAGATGATTCTACTCGTGTGAAGCTTGCTGCCCATAATGGCTCTGATTCAGACTACATCAATGCCAACTACATTCATGTCAGTCATTTAGCAACACACTATATATGTAATAAAGCTAAGAAAATTAAAGAACTGTTGTAATAATGTAAATGCCATATTTGAGGTATTGTTAAGGATATTAAGCCTTGTTAAAATAACCAAATCTAAGAGAACAATATTTTTTATTGTGAGTGTCTGTTTGTTAGGGTTATGGCAAGAAAAACAAGCAGTACATCGCTGCTCAAGGTCCTCTCCCCTCCACTGTCAGTGACTTCTGGAGAATGGTGTGGGAGCAGAAATCTTCAGCCATTGTCATGCTGACCAACTGTACTGAAGGAGGAAAGGTATGCTTATAAACTGCAGAATTGCTACCTTAAAATACACTTAAAATGTTCTCCAGGGCATGAATAGTGACTATGTGACTATGACTGCAGTATTTCTATGAAGGTTTTATACTTTACTTTAAACTGAAAGGTTTTAATCTGAAGGGGGAACCACTTGGACCTTGCTAAACTTGCTTTATTAATAAAGGTCATAAAAGCCAATCCTCTATTGTAACACAATCTCTGAATTCACCCTAATAGAGATGGCAGTCCATCAAGAGGGACCCTTCACACACTGATACACCTAGGGGCAATTCACCAACATGAATGTTTTTGGACAGTGGGTATAAAACAAAGAACATGAACCGTTACCTGTGCTGAGGATCTAATTGCAGACCTAAGAGCTGTGAGCTACCCAATACACCACCATGCTGCCAGACTCCAAATTCATTAGTTATGATGATGAGATGCAAACAAATAGAAATGCACAGGCTGTTAAAGTAGTGCTAAAACATTGTAGAATGATTATTTGGCACAACGAAACTGTCAGACTTATTCCTTTTATTTTCCTATTGCTTAATGTGAAATGTCAGTATGAAGTGCTCTAAGAAGAACTCATGTCAGAATGGATTTTAATGTATGAATCTCTGGAATCAAATTTTTCTTTCTTTGCAGATTAAATGTGAGCAATATTGGCCAAAGGACAACATGCCCTGCCTCTATGGAAACCTGCTGGTCTCTATCCAGTTAGAACAAAAAGAGAGTTGCTGGACTCGACGAGAATTCATTATCAGAAATGTGAGCTCAAAATCCAAACTAACAATGTGGCAAATTTATGGCATATTTTATATACACTTGCAGAGAAAACAAGTTTTATCTTTCCTTATGTGGATTGTTTCATGTCCATCAGTTAAGGGGTGCATTATGGGGAAAAAGGCAAGCCGTCAAAGTTTGATGCTCTGGGCAATGTTGCACTGGGAAACCTTAGGTCCTTACATTCATATGGGTGTTACTTTAAAACATACTTTCTACCGTTTTTTCCTGACTATAAGCCGCTACTTTTTTCCCACGTTTTGAACCCCGCGGCTTAAACAACAAAGCGGCTAATTTATGGATTTTTCCTGGGTTTTTCCTGGTTTCACAAACTTCAAGCCAAAAAACTGAGCGACATAACATTAGACCAATGAAATTTCCGAACGGAAACGAAAAAAACGCACCTCACCTGTGTTCTGAGCTGCACGGCATCGGGAGAAAAAACTTCCACGGAAGGAGGAAGACAGTGAACAATGACTTTCTTGGTAGGCTACTGTTCAGATACAAGCCGTTGTAACGCGTTGAGTCAGGGTCAAGGGATAGCTCGCTAACTCCAGTTGCAACAGAAATCATATGAGCACAGACAGGTTTCCAAAACTCTTGCTTTTTTATTTTTCTTGGCAACAGCATTACGGGTTAGTCAAAGAAACTTAGAAATGAGCATTAGAAAATAATAAGGACATATTCCTCGGTCTTGCACACATGCAGTAATACCGGAAAAATGCGCTGGCAGGCTATTCCCAAAATGCTGCTCTGCTCTTAAAGGAGCCACAACACATTTCACCCGTTACACCGTGTAACAGACACTGTCTTTCGTTAAAGCTTGTGTAAAGTTCATTAGTTTCAATGTATGAACCTGCGGCTTATTTATGTTCAAAATAGAAATATTTGTCAAATTCAGTGCGGCTTATATATGGGTGCGCTTAATAGTCCGGAAATTACGGTACCTAAATATTGTTGCAGACTAAATACAATACACCTCTTGATGACAATGGAATTCCATATATCCAATATCAGTAGATTCTTTTAGCAGGATAATGAACCCTGCCACACTAATAAATTCAGGATAGTATGAAGAACATGATGAAGTGTTCAAGTTGTTGACTTGGCCTCCGAATTTCCGATGTCTTAATCCAACTGAGCAACCCAACTTTTCAATTCGATGAGTGGTTTGCATCTTGTTATAGGATCACTATATTTGCTTTTAGAAGACATCTTCAAATGATCTATTATGGTTATGTACCCCATGCCCTATGTGTTTGTGCAATGTCTTTAAAAGATTCTTTCTTAAGCTCAAGTTGTTTGCTTTTCTCCTATAAACTGTTATTTACACACACCACTTATATATATATATATATATATATATATATATAGTGGTGTGAAAAAATTGTTGGCTGATTCCTGATTTCTTATTTTTTGTCATGTTTGTCACACTTTAATGTTTCAGATCATTAAACTAATTTAAATATTAGTAAAAGATACACAAGTGAAAACAACATGCAGTTTTTAAATGAAGGTTTTTATTATTGAGGGAATACAAAATCCAAAACTACATGGCCCTGTGTGAAAAAGCCCCCCTGTTAAAACTGTGGTTTATCACACCTGAGTTCAATTTCTCTAGCCACACCCAGGCCTGATTATTGCCACACCTGTTCACAATCAAGAAATCTCCTAAATAGGACCTGCCTGACAAAGTGAAGTAGACCAAAATATCATCAAAAGCTAGACATCATGCCAAGATCCAAAGAAATTTAGAAACAAATGAGAAAATAATTGAGCTCTATCAGTCTGGAAAAGGTTATAAAGCCATTTCTAAATCTTTGGGACTCCAGCGAACCAAAGTGAGAGCCATTATTCACAAATGGCAAAAACATGGAACAGTGGAGAACCTTTCCAGAAATAGCCAGCCAACCAAAATTACCCCAAGAGCACAGCAACGACTCATCCAAGAGGTCACAAAAGACCCCACAACAACATCCAAAGAACTGCAGGCCTCACTTGCCTCTGTTAAGGGCAGTGTTCATGACTCCACCATAAGAAAGAGACTGAGTTCCAAGACGAAACCTGCTGCTGAGCAAAAAGAACATGAAGGCTCGTCTCAGTTTTGCCAGAAAACATCTTGATGATCCCCAAGACTTTTGGGAAAATACTGGACTGACGAAATAAAAGTTTTACTTTTTGTAAGGTGTGTGTCCCATTACATCTAGTGTAAAAGTAACACCACATTTCAGTAAAAGACCATCATACCAACAGTAAAATATGGTGGTGGTAGTGTGATGGTCTGGAGGTGTTTTGCTGCTTCAGCACCTGGAAGACTTTCTGTGATAAATGGAACCATGAATTCTGCTGTTTACTAAAAAATCCTGAAGGAGAATGTCCGGCCATCTGTTCGTGACCTCAAGATAAAGTGAACTTGGGTTCTGTAGCAGGACAATGATGCAAAACACACCAGCAAGTCCACCTCTAAATGGCTGAAGAAAAACAAAATGAAGACAAAGTCCTGACCTGAATCCTATTAAGATGCTGTGGCATGACCTTAAAAAGTCGGTTCATGCTTGAAAATCCCTAACTCATTCTCAGCATATTTTTTTTCCGTGCTACTGCAAGAAGGGAAGTGTGGTGAGATACAACACTCCTGTTATCAGAGAACCGGGGTTACGAAAGTAAAGTTTTCTTTCAAACATTTACTCAGTATATCACTATGGGGTATAGACAACTCCCGTACTGCAGATATGCTGTCAACCCAATATAATAGCTTCCACTAACCAGTGGGACAGGTGCTGATGGGAAACAGGTTTACCCTTATGAGAATCAGCCCATAAAACAAATAGCTATAATTACTCCTTCTCAATCCCCTTGTCCTGTCCACATAGTGACGCAACGTACAGGCAGGGCACAAATAATGAAGCTACTCTTCTTCTGATGAGGAAAAGGGCAGTAGATAAAAAGCCAGTAAATCCACCTGTCTACAGGCAAAAGCTGACTCGCTTACTTTAGGGACAAATGTTGGACAAGTCTTGAGAGTTTCTCGTGAGAAATCCATTGCAAATCACATACAGGAGTTATGAACTGACAAAGCATGAAGTTCACTCTCTCGCTTTGGATGAACATAGGCCTAGGGGTTCTGTATCCTGACTGTCCCCCCCCCCCCCAGGAAATAGAGGCAAACCCTGGACCTATGGGTTGTGGGGACCGAAGGTGGCTCATCCGAGGAGAGGGGAAGAACACTGGTACCTCGAGAGCTTGTTTAACTCAACCGAGAGAGAGCTAGAGAGAGAGAGATGGAGAGAGATGGAGAGAAGAGGGGTGACAGGAAGAAAAAGATGTGGAATATTAAGTATCCTTGTTGTTGTATAAAAGTTAAGGACACTGTGCAGTTGGGAACTTGAGGTAACACAGGCATGAGAGATCTCTGGGATAAGAGACAGCCCACCACACCACCATCAACAAACTTGATTGAACACTTGAGAGTGAGAATATATAATCAATATATATCAATCAATAATTGGAAGCCAAACTGATTAAAACAGGGTTGATGTGGACATATCTTCTAGATCTATTAAGGGCTCTTGCTGCTGCATTCTGGACTAAATGAAACTTATTCATGCACTTTTTCGAACACCCAGACAGTAAAGCATTACAGTAGTCTAATCTAGATGTAACAAAAGCATGAACTAGTTTTTCTGCATCCTGTAACATCATATTTCTAATTTTAGCAATATTTTTTAAGATGAAAGAAGGCGATCCTGGTAATGTTATTCACATGAGCCTTAAATGGTCAATAATCAAACCAAGGTCTTTGACTGCTGTACACACTGAGACAGAAAGACCATCCAGAGATGCTACATAATCGGAAAGTTTACTTCTAGCTGCATGTGGTCCTAGTAAAAGCACTTCCGTCTTTACTAAGTTACAGTAAGCAAGTCAAGCATCCACTGTCTAATGTTATTTACACACATTGTTAAGCAGTATTGCTAGACTACTCAGTACTTACTTAAGGCAGTAATTCCAGCCTTGTATCTTTTTGGGTATGATGCAACAAAATCTGGATGGGTGCAGTGATGGTTGTCTGGAGCTCTGTCTGAGTGACCATAAGGTTCTTGGTCACCTCTCTTACTAAGGCCTTTCTCCCCTGATTGCTCAGTTTGGCCGGGTGACAAACTCTTGGATTTTGGAGTCCTGGCTATGCCAAACTTCTTCCATTTGAGAATTATGAAGGCCACTGTACTAATGGGAATCTTCAGTGAAGTAGCAATTTTTTTGTAGACTTTCCCAGATCTGTGCCTTGCAACAATTCTGCCTCTGACCTCTGCAGGTAGTTCCTTTTGCCCTTTTGGCTTGGTTTTTGTCTGAAATACATTGTCAGCTTTAAGGCCTCATATAGAGAGATGTGTGCCTTTCCAAATCATGTGCAATCAATTTAATTAACCACAAGTGGACTCCAATCAAGGTAAAAAATCTCAGCAACAATGAAGAGAAATGGGAGGCACCTAAGCTAAAAATGTGAGCTGTACATGTGAGATTACAAGCATTTCTAGAATTCTGTTTTCACTTTGTCATTTTCGGGTACTGAGTAGGGATGGATATCATTTACAATTTATTGATACCGGTAACGGTGCGGATATTGCTTATCGATCCTAAAAAATACTGGATCTCGGTACCAATCCCTAGTACTGATTGTAGATTAATGAGAATAAAAAAATTCATTCGAGTGATCGTAGTGTGAGGCTGCAACATAAAATAAAAAAAAAATTAAAAAGTGGATCTGAATACTTTCTGAATGCACACACATTTTAAATACACATACATGTATAACGTTAAACATTTATTTTTATAAATTCACTAAATGGAGTAAATGTTAAGACTCAAATCAGACTAATATTTGGTGTGACCAACCTTTGCCTGCAAAACGCATGTACACTTGCACACTGTTTATAAACACTTGTACACATCTTGGAGAATTAATCGCAGTTCTTCTGAGATCAGGGTTCTGTGGGGGCCAAAACTATTACTTCCAGGACCCCTTGTTCTTCTCTATTCTGAAGAGAGTTCTTTATGACATTGGCTGTATGTTTGGGGCATATTTGGGCATATTTTGATATGAAACTGTCTTCTAGAGCCTCACCTTAGTAGGAGTTTGGCTGTTCCTTACACTGTAATTTGTGTCACACACAGCTTTTTTTGTTTCAGTTAATGGCTGTGTTTCAACCTACATGTGAAATTAATCATTAACACCTGTTGGTATAATTGGTTAATCATACACCTTACACATCCTACAAAACCCCTGACTTTGTGCAAGTGTACAAAGAGGGCAAAATAAACATTTAAAGGCCAAATACTAATCACAAGAAATTTCAAATTGATTTGGATTTTTCTTCTGTTAATTTACTTTCCATTTTTAAATTAATAAAAAAAAAGAAAAGAAAAGAATGAACACCACTTATTTTTTAAAGCATTTTCAATTTACAGCATTTTCCTGCCTGCAAACCTTTTCATAGTACTTTTTACATGTGTTTTTATATAAGGATTGATTTTTTTTCATTCATTCTCTCTCTCTCTCTCTCTCTCTCTCTCTAGGAATCTGCCTCTAAAGAGTGTGCAGTAACACACTTCCATTTCACAGCCTGGCCTGATCATGGGGTTCCTATAGGAACAGCAGATTTACTTAAATTCCGTTGGCTTGTTCGTCAGCACATTGAAACCTACCCATTTAGTGGACCTACAGTAGTACACTGCAGGTAGACAGTACAGTACAAGTCTCAAAGAAATCTTCTGTACAATGCATGTTACTACTATTTTTGCATTGTCCTAAAACACCTCTAACCTTTTGATACTTGCTTTTGTACATATCTCTCTACAGTGCTGGTGTGGGAAGGACAGGCACTCTAATCGCCCTTGATGTGTTACTGCAGCAGATGGACAAAGAAGAAATGGTCAACATTGCTGACTGTGTACATCGCATGAGGCTTAGTCGGCCTCTCATGGTACAGACTGAGGTAGGGTTTATTAAAAGGACAGCACCATAAAGACCATTATAAGTATAAACACTGGTCTGAAGCAGAAATATGTAGACCCCTATTTACTGAATTATCTCTGTCTCTCCCACAGTGTCAGTATGTATTCCTGCACCAGTGCGTCATGGATTCTCTGACACCAAAGGAGGACTCAATTCCTGAGCCTATATATGAAAATTCTGAAATGTTCTATACTAATGCCATGGCTCTAAAGGAGTATAACGCAGCCAGTTTAGGAGTCTGAACACACCCAATTACATTTTTGACAAATTGATACAATACTAAATTATTGCTTTTGTATAACTTATATTACCAGCATACACTCCAGTTTTAGTATCCTTAATTGTTTTGGCTTGACCGATTCCCTATAATCATATTAAAATTCTCCATAATCTATTAAAAATTTCCATGGATCATTTGATCATAGGAAAAACTTTGCATAGACCAAACCACTGGAGCTAGGGACATAAACATGGATTGTTATGCTACAAATGGAGAATCAGGTAACACCCTAGCAACCACTCTGGATATCTAACCAACTGGAATAACAAAGTAACAATCAATACTCTTGAATATCAAAACAACGACAGAGTAACACCCTAGAAACCAACTTGGTTAGTATAGCACCCACCTAGACATACCCTAGGAAAGCAACTGGGTTAGCTGGGCTAGCATGGCCATATGTTAAAATTGTATTATTTTAAAGTTTTCATCTTTAAGCATGTTTTGACCTTTTGATGTTTTAAATTGTAAACGCAGTGTTTCAGCATTTGAAGTTTTCAACTGAGCTTTAAACATAAGATTTTAACCATTAATCAGGACTTAAAACCTTTACACTTACAATTGCTAACCACAAAAAATCTGAAAAATCAATGACAATAATAATAATAATAATTCATCAATTACACTTTTTGGCATGTTTATTGGGCTCCATCAAATCACTCTCAAAGGCAAGCTTTTTCAAGATGTTACTTCAAGCCTATGTGGGGGAAAAAACAAACAAATCTAGAGGATATTCAAAAATAATAAAAGCAACTGTAAATTCAAACAAATTCACTATTCCTGGCTAAATGTGTTCCAGTTTACTACTACTACTACTACTACTAGATTCCCTTATCCAGAGAAACTTATAGACGTGCATTGAAATCTTTATCAATAAATACATTCTAATACTGGCTCATTAGGTCACAAAATGAAAAAGCCACCAGTTTAAAACTCTGTTGGAATAGAATATAATTTGAAATGTCTTTTTAAAGAGAACTTCTAATTTAAGCACTTCTGGAAGAGTTGGCATTTGATGCCATTTATACAGTTACAAAGTTATACAGTTGTTTGAACTTGAAGAGGAAGTTCCAGCACCTAGGTTCAAAACAAGTCTTGAAGCATGCCTACGCTACTCTAAAAGATGGTGTGACTAGTTGAACACTGATGCAGTGGTGCAGCGCTAGGTGAGATTTTAGCTTTGAGGTAGGTGGGTGCTGGTCTGTTTTGGGCTTTGTAATATTTAGACCATTTGATGTCAGCCTGTGAAAAACTCCACCTTAAATTTGGTCATGGCTCTATTGCAATGACTATCTTTTGCAATGCCTATGCGTCATCAGCATAATGGACATATAGAAATAACAAATAATATGTAAATAAGTAACTAAATTTAAAAATGAAAGAACTAATTCAAATAAAAATGTAAATTACATAAAATATACATTACAAACTTTTACATAGTCAGCAAAAACAATCACTTTTACACAACAGATTCTACAGTGATTTGTAAAAGACCTATTTCTCTGTGAATTGGCGTTTTGTGCTGAGACTGGTTAGTAGAAGTCAGACTGCAGTTCCGTTGTAAAATGTCTCAAGATTTAGGAGAGTTCTTGTGTGAATTATCACTGTTTTTTTGGTGCCTTTTCTCAGTGGCTTCTATATCTTCTTGCTCCTCTTGATCTCCAGAATTTCCAAAACACATCTCTATCATGTCCTCTGTTGCCTCTTCTATTTCACAAAATGTTTTCTGTTCCTTTTTTCTTATTTCTGAATGTGGGTGTAATTGCTCCAGGACCAGTTTGCTGGGTAATGGCACTGAAAACTTTTTAGAGATGTTATGCAGAACACAGCAAGCAGTGATAATGCGAGCTACAGGCTCAAGATTATCAACCAGAACAGTTCCAAGACTGTGTAAGCACTGAAAGCGGGTTTTCAAAGAGCCTAAGATGTGTTGAGTGGATTTCCAAACCAGAGAATGAGCTGTGTTGAATCGTCTGGCCGCATTGGTCTTAATCCGGGCACTTTCCACTGGGCTCAGCACATGTTTAGCTTTGCACAGACCTTTACCACCTGCGGGTATAAGAAGAAAGAATGGGTCCAGAGCATTTCGGCTAAAAGTCTTAATTTTTTTCTAAAAAAAGATAGTTATCATTTATTACTTTTTGACAGTCAGTCACCCCGGCTCAGGTTACTATATGTGCGAACTCAATTGGCCCTCCAAATGATCAAGCATATATACAGACCTAGAGGACACATTGGCTTGGCCGCTGTGTGTTTAACAAGTTAGCATCAGTGCCACACTAGGGCAGTATAGAGCTGTAGTCTCATGTCAAATTTTGTGCTGATCATTGACAAAATGCCACAATATTGTATAGGTTTCACAAACATATAAACAGTAATGTTAAACTATACAGTCTACTATCATAAATGTTCATGTTATTTGTCCAAAATGTTATTTGACAAAATATTTGAATCGTGAATATATACAATTTGTGTATTGCTATCTAAATAGATAAATAAATAGATAGATAAAAACACACACTCACTGAACACTATCAGAGACACTAGTGAACCTCCTTCTTCCTGCAATAGTGCAATGCATTGGGTAATGTTCACATCAATCAAACCTGAGCTTTCAGATTTTTTACTGTAGCTGGTGCAAGATGGGCTGGTTCAAGTATTTTTTTTTTTTTCTTTTTAAGTATAATTGCTTATCTTTGAGAATTTTCCCAAGCAAATGTATTCAGAATAATGCAATTAATTATCCAATGACTGACAATTCTACAAATGGAAATTAATGTCTTAATTAGAAAGATAAATAGAAATTGTTCAATGCCGATCTTCTAGGGCACACAAATGGTCTGGTAGGAAATTGGCCCAAACAGCACGGATCCATGGACACTACCAGCTTTGTATGAACAGTCCAGGCTAGTTAAACTGGTGTAATAATGTGGGGAATATTTTCTTAGCACAATATAATAGGACCTTTAAACCTGTTAACACCAATCAATTATCGCTAAAATGACACATGCTATTTGAGCATGGCTGCTGACCATGTGCCCTTCATCACTCCATTTTTTTAATAAATCTCAAGAAAATTACATTTAGTGATAGATCCCTCAGAAAGGAAAATTCTGTTTTCTTTTATTTGTTTTAATAATATTCGATAATATCAAAACTGAAGGTGCCATTGTTAATCTAAAATATAAATAAATAATATAAATAAATACATTCATAAATTAATAACTGTACTCTTTAAGCTTCCAAATTAATATAGTTTCAGTGAATCTTAAAGTACAATCAGAAACTTTTTTTTATTTAATTTATTTGAGTTAAATGCCCAACACAACTATTCAGTGACCTTTACAGAGAGACAAGAAGCTGGTCTTAATTTTTCTAAAGCTTTTCCAAATGGATTCTGTCCCATTGTTTCTTCTCATATTTGGCATGGCAGACCAAATCAAAGGTCACCATGGGCTTACTTTTGCCTGCAGTCCCTAGACCAAAAAAAAAATAAAAATTTGTTGGCTCAACAACCATTACTTAATAAGATAAATAGATTAAACTTTAAAAGAACTTACATTTCACAACAGTTGTATCTCTACATAACATATATTAGTGTGTGCAATTCAATAAATACTAATTAAAAGGCGAATATAAATGTATGTGTAAAGTGAATAAAAAACTTAATTAACATCAACTAGCATAGCAATCAGGTTAAAAATGAAATACATTTATAAATACATTTGATGTATTTGACTGTGGGCTGCATCACATGCAAATATTCTATGCAGCCAATGAACTGTCCATTTTGAAGCACAATGTGGTGCAGAAACAGTGGAAACTGTTTTCAGGAAAACACTCTTATAAAAAAAAATAAATAAATAAATAAAATAACATCTAAATAAAATATTTGTTTGACATTTTAACATTTTTTAACGCTCATTTATTGCATTAATGTGACTTGTTCCAGAAATGGAAGTGCGACGCAGAATTTTCTGAATCACAATGTGAAGAGGTGAAAAAAGTTTCAGTTTTGTGTTTTAAAGTTCACTCGTTTATTGTTTGTCATTTCTATGAATGATGCTTCAACAATTAAAAAAATGTTGTACTTCGGGTTTGTACATGTACATTTTTTATGCACATGAATAGAAAAACAGATTTGCAGCGAGTATATTTTATAAATGTGCATATGGTCGAGTGTTTATATGAGTATCTTTGCTTCATTTTTAGGTATGACTATGCATCGTGTTGCATGAGCAAAGCAAAGCATTGAGTTTTCACTCAACTACAAAATATAAAATATAATGAAAATTGAAAAAGCTATGGTAATCAGTTATTTTGTGTCATTTAATACTGCTCTATTTTGTTTAAGTATGCCTTAAAAGAATTCTCCAATTAGCTTCAAAATGTTGCATTAGCAGTATGTTTTTAAAGCTAATTGGAGAATTCTGGAAGTTGGTCACCTGACCATTGTCTTGGTGTAGGATATAGCATCATAACTAGCAGACTTGTCTCTTCACTTTCAAATTCATTTTTCTTCAGAAATCATTTGCCAATAGTGGTTACACCATCAGTGAAGATAAGTCAAAACAATGTCCTTGTCTCAAAACATTTATGGAGGTCTCATACATGTGCTTTTGTGTATCTACCACGAAAAGCAGATTTTTTTTATTCATGTACTTTGCAGACTAGTGCTGTGTAAATATGCAGAGAAGTTTTAAGTCAGTGTTTACTGGTGTACCTCTTTGAGAACACTGATAATCTAATCAGACATTACCAGGTGAATATCTCAAATACATTGAATCCTCTATTTCACCCAATTAAACAGAAATTAAATAATAGATGCATTTAATTTATTAAATATAAAAGGCGTGGGTTTTTTATTTTATTTAAAAATATTGTTATTTAAATGCATTATTTTTTTTTACCACTCAAACAATCTGAATCATACAAATTAATTTTGCAAGTAAATATACATTTACTGGTCTCTTCTTTAAGTATACACATGAGGATGATGAACTGAAACGGCAGACACTGAGGATCATCATGAAAGGTGGCTCCATGTATGATCCTTGACTTATAGTGCTGGAAGGCTTGTGCTTTGCTGCTTGGACTAATATATGCAATTAATTTTAGCTACCCCAAAGAACTCAGGTACATATTTGAATTTCTTCAACAAATTTTATTGGAGATTGACAGTGAAAACATTTACTCTTTGAACAACAGGCTTCGTTAAAATAAAGAATTTCATTGTTCTTCTTCTTTCTGCTGCTCCCATTAGGGGTTGCCACAGTGGATCATCCGTCACACTACTCAGTCCTCTACATCTGCCTCTTTCAAATCAACTACTTGCATTTCTTCCCTCAACACATCCATAAACCTCCGCCTTCCTCTTTTCCTTCTTCCTGGCAGCTCCATTCTCAGCATTCCCCTACCGATATACCCCACATGTCCCTCCTTTGCACATGTCCAAACCATCTCAATCGAGCCTCTCTCACTTTGTCCCCAAAACGTCCTACATGCACTGTTGCATATGCATATATATTTTAAGTATATGTAACAATTTTTACCAGTGTAGACAAGTTCAATAGTTCTAGATCTAAAATAAAATAAAGTTAGTTAAAAACAAATAAATATATTTTTTAAAGTTAAAAATATGAAATGTTGAGTTGACAACTTGTATTCACTTGGTAGATTGAATTGAATTGGGTCCCTTTGCATGGCCAGTCGGTACAAATCCTTTTCTCCTTCTTTAATATCCAACTTCTCATACAGCTCCTCATATGCCTTTTCCTTTGCTTTAGCCACATCCCTCTTCACCTGATAGCCTTCGGCACAGATTTTGGGACTCTCAGCTGAAAATGTGCTACCTACATACACAATTTAAATATCTTTAAAAAGAAGACACTCTCATGACCATTATTCAAAGTTGATATTGCTCAAATAGATAATAAGTTACAGAAAGTTATAGATTATGTACCATTAAAAAAAAAATCCTGAATTAAATTTTTTTTTCTTCATATATAAATACATTACATCAGTCCTGCAGCAATCCAGAAAAGTACTGGGTTAAAAGCCACATGTCTCAAGAGTTTATATTTTAAATTTTATGAAGATTTTCATGACAAATGAGATTCATACAAACATCCTTTTCTCTCTCAGGCAGCCATTCATACTCTATTCATACAGTCTGCATATTAATGAATGGCTGCCCTTTAAAGGCTTTTGTTATACATGTTTGGCTATTGATATTAATTGGCATTCATACTGATGGCCAGGTAGCCAGACAAGCTATTATTTTACAGTCATGGCCATTCATATTGATGTCCTGCCATTCCAATCCCAACAATTTACACGCACACGCACGCACGCACGCACACGCACGCACGCACGCACACTTACTTTTCAAGCATTTCTCATAAAAACAAACAGGCAGTAAAACCTATAACATGGTATAAACAGTAAAGGGAGATATATTGTAACTTAAAGATGCAAAATAGCATCTCCATGCAGATCTCCAAGTCTCTGTTGTTGGTTACTCCACCCCAAGAATATTTTCCCTCATCGCTGATTTGTGCAAATCTCCGATAAACAACTTTTTTGACTGTCCATTTTTTTTATTTGTTTTCTTTTTTGTTAACAGAACCCAGTTAGCACTTGCTATAAACAGATGTTTGTGCAGAACCGAGAGCTCCATCACTTCCTGGTTTGTCATAGCACGTGCTGCTTCGGCCAGTAAGAGTTTGTAAAGAGTAATAAAACTAAGACTCACACGTGGAGAATAAAATCCTCCCATATATCATAAAAATCCTGCACTTATTGGCTACATTGTCCATCAATCATTTTGTTTCCATAATGCTACTGGCTGGAAATAAAAGGTTTGAAATTATAGGTGGTGCATAATAAAACATCACGACACCTGCAGAGAGAGTGAATGCTCAAACCCAAGATTCCGCCTCTTTTACTGTTTTTTTTTTTTTTTTTTTTTAGTTTGTGGTCTCATTTGTTTTGTAACATTATAATCTACCAGCCATATTTTTTTTTTACCAGCAAAATGTATTTTATGCAAAAATTATTCAGAAACATATACACACACACAAACACCAGCTGAAGTTCTGTGACATAAACAAAGGACTAACCATCTAAATTACAACACTATTGTTTGGTTGGAGCAAAAATGCTTTATGGCATGTGGAGCCTTATCTTTCCTAATAAACCGAGATTAGCAACAGTGGATGTGTTTGTGACTCATTATTACAATAATAATGTAAGTAGTGTTTTTTATGCTTGTTGTTTGTGTGTACTGCTTACACAATTTCAGCAAATAAATGTATTATACGTTTTCCATTGAAAAACAGTGATCTGAAATCGCTGCTTGAGGTTTAGACCTTTAGAATGATGTGTAGTTAGTCATGGTTACTCTTCTCCCTTTTATTTAATCTATTGCCAAACATTAACACCAAACATTAACATTAAAACATGAGAACAATTAAGATTAAACTGCTGCCGCATCTCCTTGTACTCCTGCCTACTTTTCTCATCTCTCTGCTGGTCCCAATTCTGTTTTGCCCACCTCTTTTTCCTTATGCTCTCCTGTACTACCTCATTCCACCACCCCATCTCTTTGTCTTCCTTTCTCTTTCCAGATGTCACACCAAGTACCTTTCTAGCTGTCTCCCTTATCACTTTTGCAGTAGTTGCCCAATCATCCAGCACCTCTTCACCACCACCGAGCCCCTGTCTGACCTCTTCCCTGAACCTTTAAAGTTTAAAGCCACCTCCAATGTTCCTGGCCTTACTCTCTTTCCACTTCGTCTCCTGAACACACAACATGTCTACCTTTCTTCTCTCCATCATATCAGCTACCTCTAATACCTGGTCCTATATGAAAAAAATACCGTCATATACCATGAAACCGGTATAATCTTGAAAAATACTGTGAAATAAATTTCTGCTCATACCGCCCAGGACTATTGGAGTTTTTAACATACATGATAATGAAATTAGTACATACTAGAGCTGCGCGATTAATCGTTATTATCGAATAATTCTAATTATTTTACGTTTTACATCGATGTTCAAAAAAACGAAAATGGATTTTATAATTTCACTTTGGTTTGGCACAGCGAGCTTCCATAGTTCTGCGTAGGTGAGGGGGTATTGTAACATGCCACAGGGTCTCAAGCCTGATGCAGATTATACCGGCTTGTGTTCCTTGCTAAAAACATGTAAAAATGCCCTCTGGCACCTGTTTGATTTGATTTAGCATGTAACCAAATAGTTTTTCTTCAGGGATTGTTTTTCCAGGTGACAACTATTTATTTTATATAAAGTGATTTAAGTTAAGTCTGCAGTTTGCACTTTACAAATCCCTAATATTTGTTATATAACTTTATTTTGCTAGAATAACCAGAAATTGTAAAGACTGGTGAAAGTTTGCACTTTATCAATCACGAAAAGAGGTTTTTATGTTGTATTGATTGTTTTTGTAAAATAACAAGAAAACTTTTTAGCGAAAGTAAGTTTGCACATTGCACTTTTAGTCCAAAAAAGCAGTTAATGTTTTGTTTTATTTAAAAAATAAAAAAATAAAAATCTATCTTATAGTCTCTAGTGTTTTATTTATTACATTTATTTTATCTAAAAAAAAATCTGAGATTTAATT
Organism: Silurus glanis; assembly: GCA_014706435.1. Lineage (NCBI taxonomy): Eukaryota > Metazoa > Chordata > Actinopteri > Siluriformes > Siluridae > Silurus > Silurus glanis. Next base: position 7,681,517 of record JAAIIK010000023.1, read on the forward strand.
TACAGGACACATCGCCCAGCTCTACATTTACATTTGTGGCATTTAGCAGACGCCCGTGTCCAGAGCGACATAAAAAAGTGCTTTGAGTCTCTAGCAATGAATAAATCTACAATGCTACGCTAAATTACAAATTTAAGATAAATGAGATTACAACTCTTTTGATTTATTTAATTTTTTAAACAAAGCAAACTTGAAAAGTGTTAGTTTAAGTGTTTCAGGAAAAGGTAGGACTTCAGTCGTCACTTGAAGATAGCCATGGACGCTGTTCAGACATTTGGGGGAAGTTCATTCCACTACCTCAGTGCCAGAACAGAGAAGAGCTTTGAAGTATACTTACCTTTCATCCTGAGAGAAGCTCTAGTACATACACAATACATTTTCTGTCTTGATAGTTTTGACATACAGCAATTATACTACCTTTCCAACTTATCTGAAAGGCCATACACACTGGTCATCTTGTTTGTTGTTCTGGTATTACTCCAAACAATCTTCTGACCTAATGCTTTTTGACCATTTTCTGGTTTTCTTTAAAGCCTGCTTTATGCTATCAAACTCTAATCAATGTTGTACCATCTCATTCTGGAACAGATAGACTGGTATCTCACTAGAATGATGCACTGCAGTTATTACTCGATATGCATGCACCTTTAAAATCCAGGTCATTTTAATTTTTTATTCTGCCTCTGGTATATTTCCGATTTGCGTAGGCTAAAAGCTCAAGGTCGCCATCTAAAATATCTATGTGTTAAAACTAGACTATTGTAGACTATTGTAGTATTAAAACTACTCATTGTCCATAAACAAATATATGCTGAGCATCTGAAAAATTGGCCCAGGTGCAATCTGTAAATAACTTATATGAACAATTCCATTCAGGTTCAGTTCTTGGCCTCTTACTATTTATCATTTATTTATTGCCACTTGGATGTATCTTGGTATGGTATTCAAATCCATTGTTATGCTGATGCCACCCAGCTCTATCTGTCCTCAAAACCTACTTCTGACCTTCCTCCAATTAAAGCTTGGTTCTCAAATAATTTTCTTAAACTAAACAGTAGTAAAACTGAATTACTTCTCGTGGGCACAAAAAAAATTATATTTAAGACCAGTAGTTTCTCTATGTGTATTGACGGTTCCAAAAATGTCATGTTGCGATTATTGTGGTCAAAATTGCAAAATGTGATTGCGATATAAAAAATGGTTATCAAGGAAATTGCACACAGATTAGTGATAATGCTGAAATGTGTATTTTTAAAACTATGAAAGTTTTCAGAATTAATTTTTTTCTGTATTAAATGTAAAAAAAAATATATATAAGGTACAGCTAAATTAAATAAAACAATAAATAGAAATATAAAATAAGTTATTTGAAACATTTTATCCAAACAAAGGGGGAATAACCTGCCGCTGCCCACACCCATTTAAATCGATAATAGGAGAGAGAGAGAGAGAGAGAGAGAGAGAGAGAGAGAGAGAGAGAGAGGGCAGAGTTGACGGCGTGTATGGGAACGTGTATGGGAAAGCAGAGGTTGCCAGGTGAAGATGAGCCAATCCTCGAGTGTTGGCGTCGACTAAAGACACGCAGTAACGCAAACGGGTGCGTGTTCTGGCTGAGTACGAGGAAAGAAAAGCGGCTTTAACTTTAGAATCTTGCACAGTTCCTCCCTCTGCTCAGTATCGGTGATCTTAAAGATAACACATCGCCATATAACAGGGGTAGCGTGTTTTTGGCTGACAGTGAAGTGTCGGTCTGCTCGGCATCCATCTTCACCTGGTCTCCGCGCTACACGCCGACAAGTCACGTGGCACACACGTGTACTGCCTAAACTAAGACCGGTGTTTTTTTTTTCAGCTGCACGGATCCTCAGATCTGCTGAATTCTATGCCCAGGAGGATTAAGGCAGTGCTAGATAACAATAGTGCTCACACAAAATACACTTTTTTTTGACAATAATGGCTGCATGTAGATTTATTTTCAGATGACAGTAAATCTTTACTACTATTTAGGCTGCACACTGACTATTCTAAATATATCATAAGTTTCATTTGTATAGTATTATAGAGAAATATTATACCTTGAGAAGATAGACTAATATTCACATTTATGTTTATACATACTTGATGTACTTGCTTATCAGCTTTTGCTAATTTTTCACTGCCATAGATTTTATCTCTTGCTATTTGTAGTACTTCAACAGTGTCTGCACATTTTTTCACTGCTATAGCCTTTATATTTATTTCCTGCACACACACACACACAATATACAGTGGGTACGGAAAGTATTCAGACCCCCTTAAATTTTTCACTCTTTGTTATATTGCAGCCATTTGCTAAAATCATTTAAGTTCATTTCTTTTCCTCATGAATGTACACATAGCACCCCATATTGACAGAAAAACACAGAATTGTTGACATTGTTGCAGATTTATTAAAAAAGAAAAACTGAAATATCACATGGTCCTAAGTATTCAGACCCTTT
>JAAIIK010000023.1:7688996-7701787 GCA_014706435.1 Silurus glanis
ATATATATATATATATATATATATATATATATATATATATATAAAATATATAAATAAATACAAAAGGACCAGAATTGAAACCTTCAGTGCAACACACATTTATTCACGACGTCCTTTCTTTACTCAGCAATAAACTTTAGCAAAAATAAAATGTAAACACTAAACATTTGTTTTACTAAACCAGCCATTAGGGTTGCACAAGTCAGTGCACTCTTGGTGCAGGTCCCAAGCCCGGATATGGGGAAGTTGGGTTAGGAAGAATGACCCAACACATTTAGAAGAATGATTGAGACAAACTTTATTTAAATAAAACAACAGGCTTAAATGAATAATATTTCTTACATAAACGACTGTACGAACAAGCATTAAATAAACGAGGCCCAGTGTCGAGTGTTGAAAGGTTAATGAAGTTGAAAAGTATCGAAAGAAGTACGTACTCCAATTACATGCCCATAGAAGCGAAAATGGCTTTTATTTTGATGGGACGAGTCACAAAATACTGTATTACTTCAGGCTTCAAGCAGGTTACATTTTGTGCAGATTTACATTTACAATTTGACATTCAGCTTGTTTGCTTGCTTAGCGTTATTTAACGTCATATATAGGTAGAGATTCAGACTAAAACTGTTTATTGGGACAGATTCAAAGTAGCTACAATGATCTTGAAGTTTTCTCGACCTGCGTTGTTTATTAGTAAGTCTAACCAGTGTTTGAAACACACACACCGCGGACACGTGATTGCTCGTATGGCTTTATTCAGGGCTCCCCAAGCACGAGCCGTGTTTCTCTGGGGTCCGTGGAAATTTGTCTTGCGTGAAACTGGTCCGTGGTGCAAATAAGTTTGGGGAGCGCTGGTACAGATGCAGTTTGGAATCTTAATATTATCGTTTAACGTAAGAGTTTTAAATGATTGTATGTTATCTTGTCTAATGCCATTTGTCTTTTCGCGGCAGATTTGTTGATGAAAACCGGCCAACTTGACAGATGTTTTCTTGGCGTAGGAAAGCGACCCTGGAGCTCAGGAAGCACTTCTCAACACACTACAGCAGGTAATGCGCTCTGTGGGCGCTAGGGGGCAGCACTAACATTCGATATGAGTTATAAACTTGCGTCAAGCCAAATCTTTATTGTACACTCCATAATAGTGCTTCATTTAAGGTTCACATCAAATATGTGTGTGTCAGAATCACCGATTTATGTTTTAATATACTTTTGTCCATAAATATGTATTCAATCAAATTAAAGTTTCAGTTGGATTTCAGCCGTCACTCATTGCCAGGGTCAAAAGGCACTGCTTTAAAGAAAGCACTGTGAACACTGCAGGTGTCCTAGTGATTCAGATTCATGCTGCTTGAAGCTGTTGCTTTAACCAGTTAGATTTTTACTTACTTACTCCAGGCATTTATACCATTTATACGTTGTGTTACCCATAGAATTTCAAATCCCAAGGAGAACAGAAAAAAATGCACAAAAATGCCATTTATTCACACTGCATGAAATACCTGTCTATAATGCAGCATTCTGTTATACTTAGTTTCTGTATAATATTGGTGATTTCTGTAGCTGTGCATCGTATTTATGGTATAAAAAATTTCAAATTATGGAGTGGATTAATTCTGGTAGGAAACAACTGAAGGGCTAGGTGTGAAATTCATGGCCTGCCACTGATATATATGTATATGTATTAGGGCTGTCAAAATTAATTTTAATGGCACTAATTTTATTAACGCGCGATTAATGCTTTTAATTAATTAATATTTCTATTTGACCATCTATAGGTTAAAAAAAAGGCAAAATTAAAAGCTTCAACACACATAATAAAATAATAATAAATAATTTTTAATCACTAAACATTTGTTTTACTGATATGCCAAGTCTCAAATCAAGCACCAAAATCTTCCCTAATGCACACATCCAACACAATTAAAACCATCCGTGTGGAAACATAGCAAAATGTGGTGTCCTGATGATTTATGTCATTTAAAACACCATCTTCTTCTTCTTCTTCTTTCGGCTGCTCCCATTAGGGGTCACCACAGCAGATCTTCCTTCTCTGTACCCCCCTGTCCTGTACATCTGCTTCTTTCACCTTAACTACCTGCATGTCTTCCTTCACCACATCCATAAACCTCCTCCTTGGTCTTCCTCTTTTCCTCCTTCCCGGTGGCTCCATCCTCGCATTCTCCTACCATCCAACCTTCTCTCTCTCTCTATCTCTCTCTCTCGCTCTCTCTCTCTCTCTCGCTCTCATTTTCCTCATTCATCAGCTGATCAAAATACTCCCTCTATCTTCGCAACACACTCTCCTCACTAGTCAACACACTTCCATCTCCATCCTTTATTGCTCTAACTTGCAGCACATCCCTCCCAGCTCGGTCCCTCTGCCTGGCCAATCGGTACAAATCTTTTTCTCCTTCCTTAGTGTCCAACTTCTCATACAGCTCCTCATATGCCTTTTCCTTGGCTTCTGCTACATCCCTCTTTACCTGCTGCCGCGTCTCCTTGTACTCCTGCCTACTTTTCTCATCACTCTGTAGATCCCAATTCTGTTTTGCCAACCTCTTTCTCCTTATACTGTCCTGCACTTCCTTATTCCACCACCACGTTTCTTTGTCTTCCTTTCTCTTTCCAGATGTCACACTAAGTACCTTTCTAGCTGTCTCCCTTATCACTTCTGCAGTAGTTACCCAATCATCCAGCACCTCTACACCACCACCACCAAGCCCCTGTCTTCCTCCTTCAGTTTCCACCATCTTATTCTACTTTCAGTCCTCACTCTCCTCCTCTTCTTCACCTCCAAAACCATCCTACAGACCACCATTCGATGTTGTCTAGCTACACTGTCCACTGCCAACACCTCACAGTCTCCAATCTCCAATTCCGTCCTTTTAGCAAAATCTAACACCATCTGCCCTTCCACATTCCTCTCCTTAAAGCCATACCTACCCATCAGCTCCTCATCACTTCTGTTCCCTTCAGCTACATTCCCATTAAAGTCTGCCCCAATCACCATTCATTCATTTCTAGGTACACCATCTACCACTTCATCTAACTCACTCCAGAATTTTTCCTTCTCCTTCATCTCACAACCGTGTGGAGCATAGGAACTGATGACAATCATCACCCCTTCAACTTCCAGCTTCACGTTCATCACCCTGTCAGAAACTCTCTTCACCTCCACTACACTCTTACTGTACACTTCCTTCAGAATCACCCCTACACCATTTCTCTTTCCATCTACACCATGATAGAACAGTTTAAACCCCCCTCCAATATTCCTGGCCTTACTCCCCTTCCACTTGGTCTCCTGCACACACAACATATCTACCTCTCTCCTCTCCATCATATCAGCTATCTCTCTCTCTTTAGTCATAGTACCAACATTTAAAGTACCAACCCAAATCTTCACTCTCCTACACATCTCCTTTTCCTGCTGTCTCTGTAGACGTCTTCCTCCTCTCCTTCTCCTCCTTCTGCCAACAGTAGCCCAATTTCCACCGGTACCCTGTTGGCTAATGATACCTGTCTTTGGTAACCCGGGCCTCGACCGATCCGGTATGAAATTCTGATTCCTGATCCGCATAATTGATTTGGCACATGTTTTACGCTGGATGCCCTTCCTAACGCAACCCTCCCCATTTACAAACCTGATTCCAAAAAAAATTGGGACATTAAAAAAGGAATGCAATAATTGTACAAATCTCATAAAAATATTGTATTCACAATAAAATATAGATAACATATTAAATGTTGAAAGTGAGACATTTTGAAATGTCATGCCAAATATTGGCTTATTTTGGATTTCATGAGAGCTACACATTTAAAAAAAAGTTGGGACAGGTAGCAATAAGAGGCCGGAAAAGTTAAATGTACATATAAGGAACAGCTGGAGGACCAATTTGCAGCTTATTAGGTCAATTGGCAACATGATTGGGTATAAAAAGAGCCTCTCAGAGTGGCAGTGTCTCTCAGAAGTCAAGATGGGCAGAGGATCACCAATTCCCCCAATTCTGCGGCGAAAAATAGTGGAGCAATATCAGAAAGGAGTTTCTCAGAGAAAAATTGCAAAGAGTTTGAAGTTATCATCTACAGTGCATAATATCATCCAAAGATTCAGAAAATCTGGAACAATCTCCGTGCGTAAGGGTCAAGGCCGGAAAACCATACTGGATGCCCGTGATCTTCAGGCGGCACTGCATCACATACAGGAATACTACTGTAATGGAAATCACAACATGGGCTCAGGAATACTTCCAGAAAACATTGTCGGTAAACACAATCCACCGTGCCATTCGCCGTTGCCAGCTAAAACTCTATAGGTAAAAAAGAAAAAGCCATATCTAAACATGATCCAGAAGCGCAGGTGTTCTCTGGGCCAAGGCTCATTTAAAATGGACTGTAGCAAAGTGGAAAACTGTTCTGTGGTCAGACGAATCAAAATTTGAAGTTCCTTTTGGAAAACTGGGACACCATGTCATCTGGACTAAAGAGGATAAGGACAACCCAAGTTGTTATCAGCGCTCAGTTCAGAAGCCTGCATCTCTGATGGTATGGGGTTGTATGAGTGCGTGTGGCATGGGCAGCTTACACATCTGGAAAGGCACCATCAATGCTGAAAGGTATATCCAAGTTCTAGAACAACATATGCTCCCATCCAGACGTCGTCTTTTTCAGGGAAGAACTTGCATTTTCCAACATGACAATGCCAGACCACATACTGCATCAATTACAACATTATGGCTGTGTAGAAGAAGGATCCAGGTACTGAAATGGCCAGCCTTCAGTCCAGATCTTTCACCCATAGAAAACATTTGGCACATCATAAAGAGGAAGATGCGACAAAGAAGACCTAAGACAGTTGAGCAACTAGTAGCCTGTATTAGACAAGAATAGGACAACATTCCTATTCCTAAACTTGAGCAACTTGTCTCCTCAGTCCCCAGATGTTTGCAGACTGTTATAAAAAGAAGAGGGGATGCCACACAGTGGTAAACATGGACTTGTCCCAACTTTTTTGAGTTGTGTTGATGCCATGAAATTTTAAATCAACTTATTTTTCCCATAAAATGATACATTTTCTCAGTTTAAACATTTAATGTCATCTATGTTGTAGTCTGAATACAATATTGAAATTTTAAACTTCCACATCATTGCATTATGTTTTTATTCACAATTTGCCCAGTGTCCCAACTTTTTTGGAATCGGGTTTGTATATATGTTATATTAGGGCTGCTGCTATTGATTATTTGATTTAATTGCTATATGATTATTCTGATGATTTTCATCGATTAATCGAGTAATCGGATAAGATGTACTTTTTCTTTTATTAAAGAGAAATACTAAATGAGAGAGAAAATAAGACGGACCTCTTAAAATGAACAAGTGATTTGTTTTTATTTTTAGAAAAATAAAAATTATTATTGCTGAAATTGCATAAAAGAATATCGGTGAAAGATAAACCCATTTAGTGCATTTAAAAGCTATATTACATCAAAACACAAATAAGGTGCGTTCAAAAAGTACCTCTGCAGTGGCCGTGGAGAGTAAGTAATGGCAAACTATTCGTTTAATAAAATTCAGTAATTCTCACTCATGTATTTATTTATTAAATCTCGCACAGTATCGCGATGTGGTATTCTTGTCTGCTTAAAAATTTCCACAAACTAAATCAGTGTATTTATCGCCAGTGCTCCAAATGTGCTCCACTACCTGCTCTATGCGGCCACAGCAGAGGGGCTTTTTGAAAGCTATATATATAATATATAAATATAAATATAAAAATCAATTTAAAATTACTTAAAAAAAAACTGTAACTGCACTGTGCGGTGTTTTCTTTGTTTTACTTTAAAATTATCCCAAACTTTGAAAACTTTCTGCCATTTTTCTTTGGCCTGAATCTTCTCCTCCTAATAATGGTCAGTGAGACATTGCTTGGTGTTTAGTAAAATTGTCTAAACGAAGCATACAAGCAAATTAATGTAAATTCATCATTTAATTTTTGTAATCGAATTGCTTGAGTCAATCGAGGAATCGTCACAGCCCTAAAATATACATACACAGTGCATCCGCAAATTATTTGCAGTGCTCCACCTTTTCCACACTTTGTTACAGCCTTTTCCAAAAATGGATTAAATAAATTATTTTCCTCGAAATTTTATGAACAATATAATGTAATGACAACGTGAGTCAAGAGTCAAGAAGCTTTTATTGTCATTTTTACCATATATAGCTGACAGTGAAATGAGACAACGTTCCTCCAGAACCCTGGTGCTACATAAAACAACACAGACCTACATAACGGAGCTAAGGCTAAAGTAAGTGTACTCGCTTTTTGTGCAACCGAGTGCAGACAGACAACACAAGACAGTGTGGGACAGATACACAAAACACAAAATAGCGCCGACCAGTAAACCTATTGTATACTATGATTATACAGTAATGTGCAAAGACTATAAACAAGAGTGTACTTGTAAACATAAACACAATGTAGTGCAAAAACAGCATGTAACAGTATAATATGTCACCCATATGAGGATGGGTTCCCCTTTTGAGTCTGGTTCCTGTCAAGGTTTCTTCCTCATAACATCTAAGGGAGTTTTTCCTTGCCACTGTCGCCACTGCTTGCTCATCAGGGACAAACGCACACCATTCACCTTGACTGTTGATTTCTGTAAAGCTGCTTTGAGACAATGTCTGTTGTGAAAAGCGCTATACAAATAAACTTGACTTGACTTGACTTGAATATGATTAAATATAAATATAATATGGGAGGTGGAATATATTGAGATGAGTAATGAGTGTGTGTTGAGTTCAAGTTGTGCAGTTCAGTAACACACAGTTCAGTGTGTGTGTGTGTTATGTACAGTTCAGATTTGTGTGTTGAGCAACCTGATAGCTTGAGGGGGAAAAAACTGTTGCACAGTCTGGATGTGGCGGCCCGAATGCTTTGGAACCTCTTTTTCTGTTGGTAGGAGAGTGAAGTGTGTGTGGGGTCGTCCACAATGCTTTTGGATTTGCGGATGCAGCGTGTGGTGTAAATGTCCGTGATGGAGGGGAGAGAGACTTCGATGAACTTCTCAGCTGTCCTCACTATCCTCTGTAGGGTCTTGCGATCCGAGACAGTGCAGTTCACAAACCAGGAAGTGATGCAGCTGCTCAGGATGCTCTCAATGGTCCCTCTGTAGAACATGGTTAGGATGTGAGGAGGAAGATGAGCTTTCCTCAGCCTTTTCAGGAAGTAGATGTGCTGCTGGGCTTTCTTGGTGATGGAGCTGGTGTTGAGTGACCAGGTGAAGTTCTCTGCCAGATGAACACCAAGAAATGTGGTGCCCTTGACGATCTCCATGGAGGATCCATCAATGATCAGTGGAGAATGGTCGCTCTGTGTTTTCCTGAAGTCAACAACCATCTCTTTAGTTTTGTCAACGTTCAGAGACTGGTGGTCGGCTCTACGCCAGGCTGTTAACTGGTGCACCTCCTCTCTGTATGCTGACTCATCGTTCTTGCTGATGAGACCCACCGCGGTCATGTAATTGGCGAACTTGATGATGTGATTCGAGCTGTGAATTGCTACACAGTCGTAAGTCAGCAGAGTGAACAGCAGTGGACTGAGCACACAGCCCTGAGGGGCCCCGGTGCTCAGTGTGATGGTGCTGGAGATGCTGTTTCCGATCCAGACTGACTGAGGTCTCCCAGTCAGGAAGTCCAGGATCTAGTTGCAGAGGGAGATGTTTAGGCCCAGTAGGCTCAGCTTCTCAATCATGTGCTGATGAATGATTGTGTTAAATGCTGAACTGGAGTATGAACAGCATTTGTACGCATGTGTCCTTATTGTCCAGGTGGGTGAGGACCAGATGGAGGGTCGTGGTGATGTCCTCGTTTGGATGATACGCAAACTGCATGGGGTCCATTGAGGGTGTTAGCTGGGTCTTGATGTGCTTCATTATGAGTCTCTTGAAGCACTTCATTACGATGGGAACAATAGTCAGAAGTGGCAGAAAACTGTAGACTTCTTCGTCACTTTCAGAGTGATCATCACCTTCTTGGTCACCTCCCTGACTGAGGTCATTCAACCCTGATCACTCATTCCTGGTGGTTCCAAACTTCTTCCATTTACCAATGATGAGGCCACTGTGCTCACTGGGACCTTAAATGATTTCAAAGAAACTTCTTTTATGTTGTCATTATGGTGTTTTGTTTGTAGAATTTTGAGGAAAATAATGAATTTAATTCGTTTTGGAATACGGCTGCAACATAACAAAATGTGGAAAATGTTCAGTGCTGTGAATACTTTCCAGATGCACTGTATTTAATATACTGTATGTGTGTGTGTGTGTGTTTATTTATATATATATATATATATATATATATATATATATATATATTTTTGTTTGTTTGTTCGTTCAAATGTTTGTGATCTTCAATCATGGTCACAAAGATTTTTTTTTTCTTGACCACATTTCTTCCTCACAGTTGTGAAAATGATTAACCACTATCTTTTTCTAGGTTTTAATACTGTGTTGGGTAGTTCTTAACCCAGTTGTAATAGTTTCAGCAGTCTCTTTAGTTGTTTTCTTTGCTGATTCAAGCAAATAATTTGACCCTTCTAAAACAGAGTAGCATCTTTTCCATGACTACAGTTCCGATATGGTTGTTCAATAAATTAAAAGCTCCTCCTTGCATCAGCTACTCGCATATATACTCACTACACACACACACACACACACACACACACACACACACACACACACACACACACACACACACACACACAGAGAGAGATCAAACTAGTATGTAAAGCTACATACTGATGTGCACATTACATGTATGATGTGCACATTACCAGTCAAGTCTCCATACAAATATGAAGTCTGGAGATCACTAAGTAAAGTAATCACAATTAATTGTCTTTAATCTCTGTCACTGCAGGTCAGACAGTGGTTATTGAAAAGCATGGTCCAGTGCTTACTGTAGGTATTAACAGGCCAGAGGTGCGTAATGCAGTGAACCAGGAGACGTCTCGGTGGTTATTTGAAGAGTTATCCGCCTTCAACTGCGATGATAAATTGAGTGTAGCTGTGCTACATGGAATAGGTGAATGCTGTTCTCCTGAAATTGGTAACATGTTCAAACATGATAATATTGACAATCAATTATTTAGTTTTGTATACATGAAAAGAAGTACCTTTCTTTTTGGCTTTATTCTATTTATCTATTATCCATGTATATCTCCTTTTCTGCACATTGGGGCTGATTTCTTTTCTTTCTTTTTTTAGGAGGGAATTTTTGTGCTGGTTATGACCTTAAAGAACTTTCAAAAGATTCAGTAAACCTCACATTAGAGCAAAATGTTACCAAAGGACCTGCTCCAATGGTAAGAGGAGAAACGTAATCTAATTACTTTTCAGATAGACCAAATACTGACTTTAAAGCATTATAGTAATTGTATTATAGTATAGTATATCATTACATTGGGTACTCGAATTAGTGTAACCAGAGTTTGAGCATCAGTTCTGTTGACTATTTCTTCAACAAGATGCTTCAAATTAAATGTTACATTTTTGTAAATGATAAACTATAATTTTTTTTGTCAGAGTTGCTATTATGTAGTGTTTGTTCTAATTACACAAATTTTAAACATTGATGAATAGAGAAAAAGAACTGAAAAGCCTGCCTGATGAAACTTCAGATAAATTAACTCATGAAATGTTGTTCTTTCACCTGTTTATTGCATCCATCAATGATTCTAATAAAGCTGTGCAAAGCTGTCAGACACCTTTTCTTACAAGTCTTCTCTGTTTTGTTTGCTTGAAGGGTCCCTCTCGCTTAAGACTGTCAAAGCCACTGATTGCGGCAGTGAGTGGTTATGCTGTAGCAGGGGGGTTGGAATTGTCCCTGCTGGCTGATCTCAGGGTCGTGGAAGCCAGTGCCATTATGGGAGTTTTCTGCCGAAGATTTGGTAAAATCCTTATATTTCTGCTGCATACTGTAAATAGTAGTACTTGGTACAATGGTCATATTTCTGCTCCATAAATAATAAGAGACATTATGATCTTCTGCAAATATTACATGTTTGTCAGTCACAGCATGTAGGGGAAAAAACCCTTTTTAATGATTTCTTTTCTGATTAGGTCAATGTTTTCCAGTGTGTTCTGTTTTTGACTCGTATTATATGCACTATATGGTTTCGATTGTTGAGCAGAGACTGTAATTAGAAGCTGCTAGTTAGTCTGCTGTGGAAAGTATAGTAGTGAGTTTTAGATCTTAGTATACTTTGTTTTCTTTATGAAAGCTTCAGAATTTTGAAGATTATAATGTGATTAGCTCTCTGCCCTGATTACCATCAGTTCTTGGTGAGCAAACAAACTTTTGAACACTACGAGAGCTTTTTTTTTCTCAACATGAAATGAAGTTTCTCACTGGTTATCTGTCTGTCAAATTGCTTCTTTTGGTTTCAGATAGTTGCTGACTTTCAGCAGCTTCTAGAACACTTAATGCACACTCCCAATTGTGTGGTTATACAGAATATCAACATGGTTGTGAGCATGGTCTAAGCATGAGGCTGCCGGTGATAACAGTTCAAGTTTGTTTCTATCCAATAATTTTATTTAAAAAAATACCATTGCTTGTGTGATCATGCTTTAATAAGCATTATTGAACATTGGATTGTTGCATTGGTGAGCAAAGTTCAATATTTCTGATGTTGAGTAAAAGTACAACTATCTTGCTTTTATATTACTCTTTTTACATTTATACTTTTTGAATAAAAAAATTCAATTTTCATATGCATAACTATTTAAGAAGTGAGAATAACATTACACTATCAAACTCTTGCAAGAGCTACGGTATTATGGTTGTGGTCTTGTAAAATGCTGTCAATTAACGAGGTCACTGATGTTGGATGAGGAGACCAGGAATGCAATCAGGTCAGACAGCTGTTCCCTTGGGTTGAGGTAAGGGCTCTGTGCTGCCCCCCACATTCTTCTCCTTCATGTCTTCAAAGACTTTACATTGTTCACAATCATGCTGGTCCAGGTTTTTTCAGAGAAATGTATTTGTACTGTAAAAGAAAGCTATTCCATACCACTTTAAATTTTTTTCCCAAATTTGGGAAAGGTTTGTCTATAGGTGTTAGGGTCAAGTGTGTATGTGTGTTTGATATTTTGATTAGCTTATTGATTCACAGCGGATTATCCGTGGCAATATATCCAACCTAATAACAGCGGTGGATTATAGAATAGAGCAAGATGTTGGAGGCTGATTCTGCTTTGCAATTTTTTCTATACATATCATGGTACAAAGTGTCTCTAAATGTACATATTTCTATAAACATGAAGCTCACAATGACCTGGCATATCTTTATGGCCACCAATCAGGCATAACATTAAGACCACCTGCCTAATATTGTGTTGGTCCCCCTTTTGCTGCCAAAACAGTCCTGACCCATCAAGCATTACCTTCTTGAGCAATTTTTGCTACAGTAGCTCGTCTGTTGGATCAGACCAAAGGGGCTTGGACCACTTTTGATAGATCTTGGCCTCTGCAGCCCAGAAGTACCTCAAGAGCTGCTCTGTCTCAGTTGTCTAACCATTACAATTTGGCCCTTGCCAAACTCACTCAAATCCTTACACTTGCCCTTTTTTCCTGTTTTTACCACATCAACCTTGAGGACAAAATGTTCACTTGCTGCATAATATATCCCACAAACTACCAGTTGCCATAATGAAGAGATAATCAGTGTTATTCACAGAACCCTTACCTCAACCGGTCATAATGCAAATCATGCTTAATGAATGAAATTACCTTAAGTCACCTGTTGTCAGGCTAGTTCCTGAGAATAAAGGCTAACATGTTTATTTATATTCCATTCAATTCATTTGGAAGTTTTTTGGATAAAGGTAAATGCAAGTAAATTTTTTGCAATAAACATTTAGATTTAGCATTTGGCGAAGTTCTTGAAAACTACAGACTTAGTTTAGACTGATTAACAAGTGTATATAATTACTAAATGTGTAATTTTGTGATGTTTGCTAAAATATGTCTTCTACATTTGTAGGTTCTCTGCTTTTATGGCAAGGACGGAATTACATTTGTGTTTCAGACTTTATTTTTGCCATAAATCAATAAGAGTGACGAAAACTAAGTTATTAAAACTGACCATAAAGACCAAGACCAGAGGACAAAAACCTATTTTAACTGCAGTTTTAGAAAACATTAAAATGTAGATTATTGGGATCTCTTTCACCTCTTTACATTTTAAGTGTGAGTGACCAGTCACTCTCAAGGTACATACTATTAGCAAACATATTAAGCTTGAAGAGGGGAGAAAAAATTACATATCTGTTCTGAGGAGAAAGGTTAAATGAAATAAAAGAAGTCATGTGAAAGTCTGTAACATTTTTATTCATTTGTCATTTACACATTTAATGTGTTATGTTAAATATATTGAAACCCTGCAATAATCAGTATGGTGTTTAGAACAGGCATGTTTGTGTATTTGTCTATAAATGATTGAGTCACACTGTGACCTCTTCTAGTGTCTTCTATCTTTCTAGGTGTGCCACTGATTGATGGAGGCACGGTGCGGCTCCCAAGGCTAATTGGCTTGTCTCGAGCTTTAGACCTCATTTTGACTGGAAGACCTGTAGGATCTCAGGAGGCACTGGCATTTGGACTAGCAAACAGAGTGGTGCCAGATGGACAAGGTACAGAGATGCAGTTTATCCATATGTATATATGAGAACATAAGGTCAAGACAAGCCAATTAGCCTTGGGAGCCGCACCGTGCCTCC
>JAAIIK010000023.1:7706585-7743806 GCA_014706435.1 Silurus glanis
CTCTCTCTCTCTCTCTCTCTCTCTCTCTCTCTCTCTCTCTCTCTCTTTCTCTGTTTCTATTTTCTGTTTTCATTCCGGAAACTTGTCCCATGCAGATATTCATGAGATCTTACCTTTTGACAAACCCGCCAATGATCCAGTCCCGGATGTAAATGCTGGGCTGCTTGGATGTTCAGTATAACTCTACCATGACTGGCCCACACACAGGAGTTTATAAACATCTAAAATCCAACGATCACTGCTAATAATAAAACTAGACATCAGAACAACAACAAAAAAAATTTACTCCCCCTGGTCTCTCCCAAGAATTTTCTCACATAATCCATTGGAGCCATTCCACCTGCAGCAGCATTTTCACCACCGGGATATCAATGCACTAAGCCTCTTGAAACATAATTTAGAATTGAGCAATTTCTTTCTTTCTTTAAGATCTAGTCCACCAAAACCAAACCTATCTCAAACCTAAACTCTTGCTATCTTCATCTGTGTCAGGATCTGGGTAGTTCCCTACCACTAGTTTATATTCAGCATCTGGTTATTGAAATCTGCTCCATTAAATGTGTGATCATCAACCCTGCATTATCTGCACCGTGTACTGTGGTCTCACTTGGGCCTGGAGAGTGCATGTTTCAAAGTCAGAAAACCACTTTCCAACTGCTTTTGTGTTTTAGTGCACACAGGAGACCAACTGACCTTGTGGTTTAAAGAGACGCTCTTTGGAAGAGCTGCAGGTGCTCTGCACTCTCCATGTGTACCCTAATTTAATAGCATGTTTATTTGTAGTTACTTCTATGGCTATGCAGCACAAAAGAGAATAATGTGAATTTTTAACTATTACCCAAACCTGATTATATACCAGGTCACTAACTCCATACATTGACCAGATTTATAGCTTTTAGTGCTAAAATCAGTGTCTCAGATCATTTTGGGATTTACCTCTTTTGTGAACTGAATGAAAGCTTGATGGATAGTTGACATGCAAAAAGAAATTAAAAATATAATGTGTATGTTAAGAAGTTTAGCATCTATCTGTGCTGCTGGATCAAAAATGTTTGAGCTCTTACAGACCAATTGATTCAAATATATTCACCACTCATTTGTCAACACAGTATAATAGATATGAATGACTTGATTTCATGAAAAATATATTCTTCTAAAACCCACCGTCCCATAATCATTTTCATTCTTTCTAGCAATATAATCTTTTCTGTCTATATCCTTTCTTTGTCAATCATTTTTTTTTAATTTTAAACATAAAATTGTACAAACTGCTAAACAGCATCACTTGCATTTAACTTTAAATGGCTATGCAAGGTGTGCATCTGTGCCATGAGGCATCATTCAATGTACAAACGTTTTTGTTGTGTCCTTTTCTGAAGTTGAGAAAATTAGAATACCACAAACGTACACTATTTACTGGTTTAGGGATTCGCTTAGGACCTCATTTATGAATGCTTGGAATTCCAAAGCAGTATTTGCTCAGGCACAAATGGCATGAGCAAGTATTAATAGTGATCAGTGTTTGGGATGAATGTGGTCTTTCCTTCTTCTTTTCATATAAGACTTGATTTTAAGCACTTCCTTGGTCAAGTTTGACAAGTATTGTTGCTTCTGTTATCTATTCAAAGACCGAGACCAGAGGAAGATGGTTGCAGCAAATCAACAATTGATGCAAGGTTGAAGGCTGTCATGTTTTCTTTCCACAAAGTGGTTGTCCTTCAGTCAGGAAAACATCAGTAATCTTGAGAACTGAAATGATCATATCAGCTGGCCTTATTGGCACTTCAACCATATACTGCTGGTACACAGTGAAATAAAACATTGTTCATTTAGAACCATGCTGCTACTTAAACAACACAGAACTATATAAGAATTAGGTAGTCAATGTAATGTTTTAGTCAAGTTGTTTTAGCACCAATTTAGGGAAGAAAACAACTTTTGTAGAAAACCAGGTAGACTGTTCTTTAGTATGAGTAAGTTTGTATGTATGTGCTGAGCAGAGGTGCAGGGATGTCAGTCCAGTCTCTGGTTATTGAGTAGTCTCATGGATTCAATTCAATAAATTTTTATTTGTATACTGTTTTTAATAATGGACATTGTCTCGAAGCAGCTTTACACAGGTAATGCGTTAATAAATAATGAATAAGATTGTTATTTATAATTGTAAGTTTGTCCCTGATGAGCAAGCCGGTAGTGACTGTGGCAAGAAAAAACTCCATGAGATGGCATAAGTAAAAAGCCTTGAGAGGAACCAGACTCAAGAGGGAACCCAACCTTATCTGGGTGCCACCGAATGTCCATTTATTATAGCTAAACGTTGTTGAGGTTTGCAGTGATGGTGATCAAATGCAACCTGTAGTCCTGAGTGATTGTCGTAGACTTTTGCCATTAAATATACAAACCCGATTCTAAAAAAGTTGGGACACTGTACAAATTGTGAATAAAAACAATGCAATGATGTGGAAGTTTCAAATTTCAATATTTTATTCAGAATATAACATAGATGACATTAAATGTTTAAACTGAGAAAATATATAATTTTAAGGGAAAATAAGTTGATTTAAAATTTCATGGCATCAACACAACTCAAAAAAGGCCATGTTTACCACTGTGTGGCATCCCCTCTTCTTTTTATAACAGTCTGCAAACGTCTGGGGACTGAGGAGACAAGTTGCCCAGGTTTAGGAATGGGAATGTTGTCCCATTCTTGTCTAATACAGGCTTCTAGTTGCGCAACTGTCTTAGGTCTTCTTTGTCGCAGCTTCCTCTTTATGATGCACCAAATGTTTTCTATGGGTAAAAGATCTGGACTGCAGGCTGGCCATTTCAGTACCTGGATCCTTCTTCTACGCAGCCATGATGTTGTGATTGATGCAGTATGTGGTCTGGCATTGTCATGTTGGAATATGCAAGGTCTTCCCTGAAAAAGACGACGTCTGGATGGGAGCATATGTTGTTTTAGAACTTGGATATACCTTTCAGCATTGATGGTGCCTTTCCAGATGTGTAAGCTGCCCATGCCACACGCACTTATGCAACCCCATACCAACAGAGATGCAGGCTTCTGAACTGAGCGCTGATAACAACTTGGGTTGTCCTGATCCTCTTTAGTCCGGATGACATGGCGTCCCAGTTTTCCAAAAAGAACTTCAAATTTTGATTCGTCTGACCACAGAACAGTTTTCCACTTTGCCACAGTCAATTTTAAATGAGCCTTGGCCCAGAGAAAATGCCTGCGCTTCTGGGTCATGTTTAGATATGGCTTCTTTTTTGACCTATAGAGTTTTAGACAGCGAATGGCACAGTGGATTGTGTTCACCGACAATGTTTTCTGGAAGTATTCCTGAGCCCATATTGTGATTTCCATTACAGTAGCGTTCCTGTATGTGATGCAGTGCCGTCTAAGGGCCTGAAGATCACAGGCATCCAGTATGGTTTTCCGGCCTTGACCCTTACGCACAGAGATTGTTCCAGATTTTCTGAATCTTTGGATGATATTCTGCACTGTAGATGATGATAACTTCAAACTCTTTGCAATTTTTCTCTGAGAAACTCCTTTCTGATATTGCTCCACTATTTTCCACCGCAGCATTGGGTGAATTGGTGATCCTCTGCCCATCTTGACTTCTGAGAGACACTGCCACTCTGAGAGGCTCTTTTTGTACCCAATCATGTTGCCAATTGACCTAATAAGTTTCAAATTGGTCCTCCAGCTGTTCCTTATATGTACATTTAACTCTTCCGGCCTCTTATTGCTACCTGTCCCAACTTTTTTTGGAATGTATAGTTCTCATGAAATCCAAAATGAGCCAGTATTTGGATTGGTCTCACTTTTAACATTTGATATGTTATCTATATTCTATTGTGAATAAAATATAAGTTAATGAGATTTGTAAATTATTGCATTCCTTTTTTATTCACAATTTGTACAGTGTCCCAGCTGTTTTGGAATCGGGTTTGTAGTCTAAATCCATCCTCAAAGCTTCTGTTCTTCCTTCGTTATATTATGGATCCCCAGACCGTTGATGTGAAACCATCCCCAGCTGCACAGAGTGGCCTCCAATTGACGAGAACCCCATCCATAAGCAGCCCTGGACGAAGCGGACAGATTCGAGAAGAGGAGCGGGACAGAAACACTGATCGCTGGTACCTCAGGAGCATGTTTTACTCGACCGAGAAAGAGAGAGAGAGAGAGAGAGAGAGAGCTATGAAATACTTTCAATTTAGTTTCCGAGTGGTCTGTTTTAAGGTGTGCGTTTGATCATTATACCGCGGGAACAATTTTTTTCTCCCATCTTGGTTTTAAGAGGCACTACATCATCTAGAGCAGTGGTCCCCAACCTTTTTTGCACCACGGACCGGATTAATGTCAGAAAATATTTTCACAGATGAGCGGGGGGAGCCTGTTACAAATACAACAAATTAAAATTATACGACCGGCATAAAAACTGATATTTTCTAAATATAATAATAAACGTGAATCCACTGTGTTGTTTTTTGTTCATTTTGTTAGCTTGGGGGTTTCAATTTAGCAGTAATGTATTATGTGTTAGCGGCCGGAGCAGCCCCTTTAAGAAGGTAGCGGATGTAGGTAAGACATGTGACTGAGGCATCTTGACATGCATCAAGAGTGAGTCATAGACAGATGTGGTGGAGAGAATCCGGTAATTTTCCAAAATAAAACATCATTCAGAATCAGACAATAAATAAAATGGAAATAATGTAAATTATGTATTCTTTCTGTGTGGCCCGGTACCAATTGACCCACGGACGGGTGCCGGTCCGCGGCCCGGGGTTTGGGGATCACTGATCTAGAGTGTAATGGAACGTTGATTCTAGGCATTCAGTGGCCCAGTCGAGCTCTGCGGGGTCATAAAACTTGCTGCAGTAGTTGACATGAATGTACATTTAACACGGTAATGTGGCGAGGTACACATTATCTTATCTTATTATTACCTTATTTCTTTTAAAATCTGACTAAGACAGATTTTAAAGGAGATAAGTTAATGATCTGAAATAGCTCCAGACTGTGGCATTATGACTATATTTTTTATATTGAGTTTCTCAAATCATCCTTAATATTTATCCTTAATTATTATAAAATAAACCAGTAAGTGCATTCTGAAAACAATGTGTACAAACAGCAAAATATTTTGTCTTGCAAAAGCCTATATTTTTCTCAAAATCCTTAGTTCATCTCTTAAAAGTAAGTATTTGTGTCAATGAACATCTCATTCCCGTCAGAATAAAAAGTCCCTTCATCTTTGTTCACAAACAATGTCATCAAAATGTTTAGTCATGTTGTCAGTATGATGGTGCACAATTTCAGGAGTTCTTGATATAAGCTACGGTTTGGATTACAATGATTGAAAACGGACAAAGATGAATTTCTTCTGTACGGCAGCTATGAATTTCAGCAGCACAAATTTCTTTATTTGATTGCATATTTGATTTATATTAATTGCAAAAGTATAAGTAAATAGTAAATAGTTATAAGGCTATGGCAGTGCTATGGGATGTGAAGAGTTCTTGATGATGTTGTGAGCTCTGCGCAGACATCTGCTGTGGTGAAGGTGCTTAATGGCAGAGAGTTGGGTGCCCGTGATGTGTTGGGCCGTGGTTCCTACATGCCAGAAAACTACAACTATCATACCAATCCCTAAGCATTCAAATTCAAATTATAAATTCAAATTTTATTTGACACATACACATACATACAGAGTACGACATTGCAGTGAAATGTTTTTATACGACTGTCCAACATTTAAACATGATAAAGAAATAGAATATAAGGATTAAAAAATAAAGTAGATAAATAAAAAAAAGTATAAAGTATAGAAAAATATGTTTAATACATGAATTCTATAATGGATGAGTGGGATTGATGAGTATGGCAGATATTGACTGTACAAATTAAAGCCATTAAAGTATTTTTCTTGTGATAGTCCTTAAAGTGTCCATGTGCAGTATAGTGTGGTATAAAGTGGCACTGTGCTGTGCAAGTTCAGAGTTTAGAGTTGAGTGACAGTCCAGAGTTAAGGTGTCATATAATAGTGCAAAGTTGTGCACAAAGTTTTGCAGTTGTGTAGCAGTTGTGCATTCAGCTGCAGAATGCTACAATGCACCCCTATTGTTATTAAGTGCTTTGAGAAACTGGTTCTGAAACACCTCACTGTGGGCCTACCACCCACACTGGACCCACACCAGTTTGCCTATCACCCGAACAGGGCGAAAGAGGATGCAGTTTCCACGGCTTTTCATTCAGCCCTCACCAACCTGGATAAAAACAACACCTACATCAGAATGCATTGACTTCAGATCTGCGTTCAATACAGTCCTCCCCACTAAACTCAGTGACCTGGGTATATGCACCTCCACTTGCAGACTGATTCTGGACTTTCTCACTAACAGAACTCAGTCTGTTATGTTGGGCAAATAAGTATCCTGAACCCTTATTCTAAACAACTGCATCCCACAGGGCTGTGTTCTGAGTCCACTACTCTACTCCCTGTTCAATCCATGACTGTGCTCCTCTGCTTAACTCCAACATCTTCATCAAGTATGCAGATGACATTACCGTGGTCCGCCAGATCAGCAACGATGAGGAATCGGCCTACAGGGAAGAGATCCGAAGCCTGACAGCATGGTGTGCCACCAACAACCTTACCCTTAATGCCATGAAGACTAAAGAGCTCATTGTGAAATTTCACAAATCTAACAACAGGAGACCCTACCCAATCTACCTCAAATGTAACTTAGGTAGAGAGGGTCCCCAGTTTTAAGATCTTGGGAGTTCACATCTCTGAGGCTCTGTCCTGGCACCAGAACACTTTAGATCTGGTTGGTAAGGCACAACACTGCCTGTACTTCTTGAGGAGTCTTAAGAAAGCTCATCTAACAAGTTTTTACCGCTGCATCATCGAGACCATCCTGATCAACTCCATCACTGTATAGTATGGAGGCTCCACTCTGTGTGAACACAAAGCCCTTAATTAATGGAATTGACTGACTAGATTTGCAAAATATTTAATGTTTGTGTAAAGAACTTGAATGTGTCACATTTGTGTTTTTTGTGTGATGCTTAGATTATTATTATAAATATGGTGCATCCGGAAAGTATTCACAGCGCTTCACTTTTTCCACATTGATGTTACAGCCTTATTCCAAAATGGATTAATTTCATAATTTCTATGGACAAAATTCTTCAATCAGTACCCCATAACTACGTGAAAGAAGGTGTTTGAAATCTTTGCAAATGTATACAAATAAATAAATAAATTACATGTACATAAGTATTCACAGCCTTTGCCATGACACTCAAAATTGAGCTCAGGTGCATCCTGTGTTCACTGATAATCCTTGAGATGTTTCTAAAACTTCCAATTTCAATTCAGTTGATTGGACATGATTTGGAAAGGCACACACCTATCTATATAAAGTCCCACAGTTAACAGTGCATTTCAGAGCACAAACCAAGCCATGAAGTCCAAGGAATTGTCTATAGACCGCCAAGACAGGATTGTATCGAGGAAAGGGTACAGAAACATTGCTGCATAATTAAAGGTCCCAATGAGCACTGTGGTCTCCATTATCTGTAAATAGAAGAAGTTTGGATCCACCAGGACTCTTCCTGAAGCAGGCCGCCCAGCCAAACTAAGCGATTGGGGAGAAGGCCTTAGTTAGGGAGGTGACCAAGAACCAGATGGTCACTTTGAAAGCGCTCCAGCGTTTTTTCTGTGGCGAGAGGAGAACCTTCCAGAAGAACAACCATCTCTGCAGCACACCACCAACCAGGCCTGTATGGTAGAGTGACCAGACGGAAGCCACTCCTCAGTAAAAGGCACATCACAGCTGAATCATGAGAAACAAAGATTGAACATTTTCAGTAGACTAGTCAGAATCGAGGGAAAGAAGAATGCAGCAATGTACATCCTTTGATGAAAACCTGCTCATCATTAAAGCGCTCTGGACCTCAGACTGAGGTAACGGTTCATCTTCTAACAGGACAACGACCTTAAGCACACAGCTAAAATTACAAATGTCTGGCTACAGAACAACAAATGTTCTTGAGTAGCCCAGCCAGAGCTCAGACTTGAACCTAATTGAACATCTCTGAAGAGATCTGAAAATGGCTGTACACTGATGCTCCCCATCCAACCTGATGTAGCTTGAGAGGTTCTGCAAAGAAGATTGGGAGAAACTGCCCTAAAATAGGTGTGCCAAGCTTGTAGCAACATACTCAAAAAGCCTTGAGGCTGTAGTTGGTGCCAAAGGTGCTTTAACAAAGTATTGTGCAAAGGCTGTGAATAATTATGTACGTGATTTTTTGTGTTTTCTTTTTTATATACATTTGCAAAGATTTCAAACACACTTCTTTCATGTTTTCTTTATGGAGTATTGTTTGTAGAATTTCCAGGAAAAGTAAAGAATTTAATTCATTTTGGAATAAGGCTGTAACATAACAAAATGTGGAAAAAGTAAAGTGCTGTGAATTCTTTCCAGATGCACTGTAGCTGCGACACCACCTCCTCTGCCATTTAGATGGGGCTGGTGGGTATAACTTTACCTAGGAGGACTAGCTTCATTTAATGCTAGATATTCATTCGGTTTAATCCACGTTTATGTCAAACACAGTATATTAAACTCCTGATCGTTAATAATTAAATTTATGGTCAGTGCTTTTTAATTCAATTCATATTTATTTGTTTAGCACTTTTAACAATGACCATTGTCTCAAAGCAGCTTTACACAGATAATGTGGTGATTAAGAATAAATAAGAATGTTCTTTATGTGTAAGTTTGTCCCTGATGAGAAAGCCGGTGGCGACTGTGGCAAGGAAAAACTTTTGACGAGAGATCTAATATTCAACAATCCTATCTTTAGATCGGAGGTGCTGCCTGTGCATTTAGTCTTACTTAATCTAATGTTAAAGTTACTTAATTAGACTTTCTGAGAATTTCTACATTTTGGCTTTGCTCGGGAGACAGACACAGTCTCAATTTGGTGTACCCTAAGTGACGACTCTGTGCCACTAACAGACGGTTGGTTTAGCCTGTTCGTCTGCTTCCTGGCCTTGGCTCTGGATAGTCACTAGTTAACTAGTCCTGCACTGAGACTATGACCTATACTATAAAAATGAGAGCAGCACCCTCCTAAGTGGGATGGATACCTTATCTTAGAGAACCTATATTTTTCTAAAAACCTAATTAACCCGCTATCTCCTGTGCCCTGGCTCCCATTATAAACTTAACCTGTGCTGCTGGTGCCCCTAAAAGCCTTGCTAATGTCGTGTGCCTCAGAATAGAGTCTTTGTAAACCAGATCTCGTTAAGGTTTCTCTGAACGGCGGAGAGCAAACCTGTTTGAGACATGAAGCAGAGAGGAATGTTGCTCCCTTAGGCGAGCATTAGCTTTGGCTTTACGTGTATGCCGCCGAGTCGTCACCCACTCACCCCGCTGCGAGGGCTCTAATGCCGGAGCTAGGCAATGCTAACTCTACCTAAGGCATTCAGGCTTTCCTCTGCAAAACCTGGACTGCTCTTGCACTCAATGCTCTCTAGACTCTGGATGTGCTCCTCAAATGCTTGAATTTTCCGCATCAAAGAGCTATCTAACTTGCACTTCTCACAGATAAAATTATCGCTAGCGACAGAGAAAGACTGGCTATACATACCAGACTCCATTCAGTTTATGAGATGGATGCTTGCGATATCAGAGAAATTACATAACCTTAATTTGGTTACTGCAGTGTGTGTTTTTGCAGTTCTGTTGGGAAAGGCCTCCACTCACTGCTTTTGAACAGGAAAAAAGCGCTCTTCCAAAAAGACAAAAGAAAAATGCAGCTAATGGAATGTAGAGAATACAGGAAAACAAGATAAAATTTCAAGATTGTTTAAGGTAAAAAAGATAGAAAACTGTAAAATGTAAACTCCGACACAAACACAAAATTTGTGGCATATAAATCAACAAGAGGAAGCTACATCACACGGCTCAACTGTGTGGATTGGAAGTAGACTGGTACCCAATCTGGAAATGCAGGCTCAAATGCTTAATGCCTTTTGACAAATGGCAGGTGGTGGGAGATTTTCTTTAAAGACATGCTGAACATCCAATTTGTGTGCTGACTTAAGGTTCTTTATGATGAGACCCACCATAGTCATGTAACGGACAAACCTATGTAATTTAAGATGTGAATTTACACAGTCATGAGTCAGCAGAGAAATTGTTATGAGCAGAGGGTTGTGGTGTTACTCCCAATGTGTTCTTGGTCAAGCTGCAGAGGGAGGAGCTCAGGAGGTACAGAGCAATGATTGTGGTGAATGCTGAACTGAAGTCTGCCACATGTTCTTCTAAGTCAGATGGGCATGTGCTGACTGACTCTATGATGGCAAGTTGCAGTTTGGCCCTCATATTTCTCAGGGCTGCTCTGAAGGTGGGGTATTGGGTCCTCAGCAGTATACTCATCTCTGTGGCCATTCAGGTTGTTGCATGTAATAATAGTCTAGGAGACAGTCAGGTTTGCCCCCCACGGGTCAGAATTTTTTGTCCAGCATATCCCAAATATGGGGCTTTGTAACACCTTGAGAAAAATGACAGAGCAGGGCATATTATTGTGCCACTGCCATTAAGGAATACTAAATTTGAAACTCAGATCTCAATTCAATCAAGCATCTGTGGGATGTGCTGGACAAACAAGTATAATCTATGGCAACTTGCAACATGTTGATCTCAAGTTTATTAACAGTCCCCTTTTAAAAAAAATTAATCAAATTGACAGTTCTCAAATAAATAATGTTACTGCTTCTAGTTATGGGGGTTTGTTTGAGGGACAGACTCTCTGGGTCGAGAAAATGCAGATAAATATTTATAAATTTTCATAGTGTGTGATTATTATTTAATAACAACAATTCAAATAAACATTTTTACATTATACATAAAAAAGAAATCCTGCTACCCAATCATATTCACTTTGAGTGGTCTTAGATTGAATAGAAAATGACAAACCAGAAGATGCTAAAAGAAAAACGTTTTTCAGCTGTTTGTTGTATTCTTAGGTTGGTTTTGTGTGTGTGCGTGATTCTAATTCTATAAGAACTCTTGCACAGAGCTCTGACAAAAAATGGCCTAGAGGAATGTGCAGTCCACATTTGGGACAGTAAAACTTGGGACAAAAAAAAGAGCATTTGGCTGAGGTACTTGTATCTCTGGAATGTGAACCACCAATATTTTGACTTCTCCTTTGGAAACAGCTGCGTTTCCTTTTTCAAAGATATTTTTCCTTATTTATCACATCCCTTAGGAGAAATCCATCTTTGCTGTCTGACAGTAGCTTCCTCCTTACATTTGCCCCTTTGGCCTGCTTTGGGCTTGCATATACAAACATATACGCACACACTGCAACACCCAGATAATTCTAGCAGGCCTACACATAATATAAGTACAACAGCAGTATATGTAAATGTACTTGACCAATAGACCTTTACATTGTCATATAATCGATGTATAGTTGTTCCCCCTAACTGTTACCACTAAGTTAAAGGCACACAACTGTACAGTGTCTCTGGAACAACATTTAGACCAAGGAGCTTTTGAAATAGCATAAAACTTTCCCTTCACTTGAACTATTGGACCTAAAACCTTTTCTATGAGGACAGTACCATTGTGCACAAAGCAAGCAAGCTAGTTTCTTTTCTTACCACCATTTGGATGATGACCTACAGAAGTTTGGCATCTTTTGCTACACCCTTTAAAACAATATAATATAATATATAATTATCCCAAATTACTTTAAACTCACTTTGCCTTTTTGATCCTTCCATACGGCATATCCAACAGTATCTCTTATATGGACAAACACAGCATCCCTTTTTCCCCAATTTCAAAACAATTTCTCACATAAAAAAAAACAAACACTATTATTTGTGACAGCTTAACTAGAAGGTAGAGTCAGGAGTGAGGGCACCAAGGGACATTGTGGCCAAGCACTCAACTCTCAAGTCAAGGGTTTGTACATCCAAATGAAGTAAGATTTACAGCACATTTTAAATGTGCTTGCCTCACACACACACACAATTTAAAAGGGCCAGACTTCTAATTCTCAAGCATGCTATCATTGGTGCTAAGTTTGCTATAAATTTGAGAATGAAATCAGTGAGATTATGGCTTTAATTCCCCATTCACACTCAGCACCCTCAATGAGAGTAAATTTCTTCTTCACTTTCAAGACTTACTGTCGGGATTCCCATGAAATCAGCTGATTGTCTGACAGACTCTCTGTGCTGACTGGGCATGATTTCTTCTTCCTGCACCCGTAGTTTGTCCCTTGGGGATAGTCTGTGGTTTTTTTAAGTCATTGTTGGATTTGGCAGCACACTACAACTCCCAGAACACATTGCTGTCTACATTCATAGCCATTTCACACTATAATATCCACACACTAAACACACACATTTGAACACAGTCACATACACAGTAATAAATGACTCCTAGGTCACATGCTCTCTTTAAAGTATATTATTTTGTTACCAGACATTACCGGATCTTGTTTTTGGTTCCCCTGGTGTCTGATTCATGTGATGCTAATTGTCCATTGCCTGATTTTTTTTATTTAGTTTTATTATGTATATTGGTTTGCAATTATTTTTATAATTCCTTATTTAATAATATTTGTTACTCATCCTTACATTTTATTTAAGTTTGTATATTATTGTCTTTTTTAATTTAGGCTTTGTTTGGTTAAATATAAACAATTCTGAAGAGATTTGGTTTGTTGATGATATATATATATATATATATATATATATATATATATATATATATATATATATCAACCTAGACACTGAATATATATATAGACCTAGACACTGAAATGTTGGAATAGGTTATGGTGAAACAGTTAGTAAATCTACAGTAATAAGGTAAGACAACAATTGGAAAGTTATATTGATGTAATAAAAAATTTAATAAATGTATAAATAAATTAGTCACAATTAACAAATATTTTTTTGCCAAATAATGCACTTATTTGTGAACTACACCACTCTTTATTCACTGAACAATAAAAAAGATATTCAGTAGATATTAAATAATAATGTCTTAAGGGTTACTGAAACATTATTCATCTGTTTCTAATAATTGTGTAGTAAACATTCCAATATATGTTTTTCCTCCCTTAAAAATACATTCAGACAGACACACATGCCCCATTTACCCTAATGTTTGTCCAACTCCAAATATAAGTAGACAGTATAGGAAATGCAAATAAATAAGAATTAGCAGAATAGTATCTTCAGTGACTATGTTTTCATGGAAGAGAGATCAAGATTTCTGTGTGTGTGTGTGTGTGTGTGTGTGTGTGTGTGTGTGTGTGTGTGTGTGTGTGTGTGTGAGTGACTGTATTTTCCATCTGTTGTCTGTGTCACTGTGTGGGCTAATGACTATACCACAAAGGGGGCAAAAGTTATACAAGTAAAATTATGAAATGGGATTTATTTATGATTATCTAAGTTGGGCCTTACTATTTTAATTTATTTAAGGAAAGTAAAAAAAAAAAAATACAGGTCAGTCTGACCACACAAAAATATTTTTTTTTTCAAAGAAAACACTGCTCTTATTATAATGTTAAATTGGAATGCAAAATGGCAGCATGCTAGGATATTTGTGCATCTGAAGTGGTCAGCAACTCATTTATTATCACCAGACATTGCAGGACATCTGAACATAATGGAATATAAACATCTTAAATCAGTTTGACAATTGAGCTCTGCAGCCCCAGGTGCTGTGTAAACCAAGTCAAGAGTCTAACCAAAAGGCTAATCCATTCAGACCAAAACGGGCTGGATTACACCCCACAGCAGACCACACACTAAAAAATGAGCAACTGCTAAATTTTCTTTTTTATAGAAACATTAAACTCATGGTTTAATAACCACTATCCAACATGACAGAGATACTTCAGTGATCAGTAAGTCCTGTGCAGGAGGATCTCTCTAGTGACCAGAGGCTGATTGCGACTTCTGGCCTTATCACTCATGGAAAACTAGAACTCTCATTTTTAAGAAAAATAGAAGCCACTGTCATAGCAAAGGGCCTGAATACTTACATCAATGTGATGTTTAGTTTTTCTTTAAATACCCTTTGTATTCCATTCAGCTGTCTAGTTTAAATTGAATCCTTATTGTGGTCTGATTACAGGTTGACAGTACCACAGGTTGGATGTAGTTTATGGTATTTGTGGGCTGTCCAAATATGATCACAAGTAGTACTGAATATGCACAGCAAAGACATGTGGTCCATCATAAACTCTTGAGTTGCTTCTGAAATATGCATATTAAGTTCATGTGCTGGGAATGAGTAAAACACCTTTGTTTAAAAGCTGAAGATTAGCCACTCCTTGTGGCACCTCCATATACTGATTTTGTCTGTCAAAATGGAGGAACTGGGGTGTGAATAGCAGTGGTAATTTTGCTGTATCTAAAAATTATTTACTAGTTTAATTTACACTTTCTTCTTTTACTTGCCTTTTTTTAATCCTTCAGTTTTTGTATAAGGATGCCGTGGGAGTGTGTTTTTTTTTTTTTTTTTTTTTTTACCTCCATGTGGTTAGGAGACATGGAAATCCAATCAGCACAGAACATTTCATCTTGGAACAGTGGTATCCGGTTTGACATGTACTTCTGTGGCAAGAATGACAGACCATGTGCCAAGTCTGGGAAGCAGAGCAAGGGTTTGGTGGTGATGGTTTTGTGTCTGTCTGTGTGCTTGTGGGTGTGTGTGTGTCTGAGGTGGATGAAGCAGCTTTACCAGGAGATGACAAATTTGTCATATGGCTAAAAGGCAAACTGTGGATATCATTCATTATTTTTTCCTCTGGTTGTACTGACTGTGTTAATCCGCATAACAGAACCTCCCTTGAGCTTCTATCTGTCTGTCATAACCTTTGCTGTGGGAAATACTTTGTTCAAATGATTTTTTGATTTGTATCAGAAATAAAAAAAAGCATTATCTCACAGCAGACTCTCAGTGGGCACTCTCTAAACCATAACAATTAATAACAATGTCTGTTAATTAAATAAACTGTGTGAATGCTGCATTCAAAATGTATATGTGTTCTGCTGACTAAAAATGTAAGTTCTTAAGCTCCTGTGTTCCCATGTGTCTCTTTGGGCAGTTGAGTATGACCGAGAGTTGTCTCCTGACAGAAGACACCATAAGGAGTTCAAATTCAATCTATCTCAGATCCCTGAGGGAGAGAAAGTTGCAGCAGCAGAGTTTAGAATCTACAAGGAATGTGTGGGCACTGCTTTTCACAATGAAACCATCCAGCTGAGTGTTTTTGAGGTGGTGGGCAAACGACTTGACAGGTAAGAAACAGTTTTAAAATAACATGAATTCTTCTTTTTGTATTGTCAAATGCAGTGTATACATAAATGCATTAATAGTGACTACATGCTTTGAGACTACATTTTCTTGTGACCACCTCTACATGGAATTTAGAACAGTGCAAATACACATACAAGAGGCACTGGTTTCAGTTTTGTACCATGTAGTTTGTATATTTTAAACCATGACCGCAATGCCTGACTGGAAATAGGTTGATGACTAAAAAAGAACCAAGTTAAACATGTCAGATGTTGACGTTGTGGGAGAAAGGAGGCATGATTTCCATGACTCATAACAAGGGCATGATTGGATCTTGTGTCCACTGTTAGAAAAGCAACCAATTAAGTGTCTATTTATGGTTTGTCACCAGGCTGCTTTACACAAAAAAATATATTTTTTTCCCCACTCAAAACAGTGACTCGCTTTTCTGTTGCTTGTCCTTATGGTTTAGTGTGAATTTTGGCCAGATGAACTTTTTCACTATTTCATTCACTGATTTTTGGCTTCAGACTAATTACAAAATCCTATCTTTATCTTATTCTACTTCAAAATCCTAACTAGCACTAATTAATTCCTAAGACGTACTTTGGTCAAGGTGGACCTCACCATGACTCTGGTTAAAAAGAGATACATTTCAAGACAAGATTTCTCAACTCAGAATTCATCACAGAATTGAATTCTTTATTGGCCACCCTTACTTCCCACATCAAGTTCCTGTGAACTGAAATACAATACATACAGGGTTATATTATTAATTCCAAGCAATACTTATCCAAGTTGGAGCTAACATTAAAAAATTCTTAATGTGGCCTAATTTACTACTGTCTACAGCTCGAACAGCACCATAATTCAGGTGAAAGGACTGTATTTTTGCTTTAAACTCAGTGGTGGGCAGTCAGGGCCAGCAAAGACTTCTCTACTGGTCTAAACACTATCAAAAGCACTGACCTACATTTACAACTCAAACTTTCTTTCGGCTTCTCCCATTAGCGGTCGCCACAGCAGATCATCCGTATTCATGATCCACATGTTTGATTTGGCACATGTTTTTACGCTGGATGCCCTTCCTAATGCAACCCTCCCAATCCCCATTTATCCAGGCTTGGGACCGGCACTAAAAGTGCACTGGCTTGTGCAACCCTAATGGCTGGGGTTGGTTCCCTGACCAGGGATCGAACCCGGGCCACAGCGGTGAGAGTGCCGCATCCTAACCACTAGACCACCGGGGAACCCACCTACATTTGCAACCTAAATTCTAATATTTGTTCAATGAAATTGTATTAATTTATTAATTTATTTTTTGTCATTTCATAGCGTTTCTCTTGGCAACATTGCTTCCAGTATGTGTATGTGTATGTGTATGTGTATGTTAGATTTTTTTTGTCCAATCAGATTTCAGCCTCTATGTGCTGCCATGTCAATCTAATCTGCCCAGGGCCTGCAAAGTCATTACTGCTGCTGTTTTTACCATTGTCTCCTTAAGAAATAGCTCTGTTTCTTTAACCAATCAGATTTCATATTCGCCTCACAGGACAGCTAGCTGGCCCAGAGTAGCGTCAGCATTTTTCCGTCCTCTGATTGGTTGGTTAGAGGGAAACTGTTACAGCCAAGTTCGGCTGGCAAAAGACGTGTGTAGCGCGCTGCACACATTAATACATCTGAGTTAGACTTTTTTTATGCCTACGGAAGAAGAGAAATTGATTTGGTCTCGAACATACTTAAAAATAAATTTAGAAGAAAAGCTAGACATCGTGAGGAGGTCGGCCGACCCCGAAGCTAGCTAGCTTGTCTCAGCCCGGGAAAGGGTTTGTTCACCATTTCTAGACCAGTGAATACGAGCGGTACCACTGGCTTACAGCCTCTGAGGAGCGGTGCACATTGAGTCTGCATCTCTGGTGAGTAGGTTGTATTTTATTTAAATTTTTAATGTTTTTGTCATGTTATTAGACAAATATTGATTCGGAACTGCTCCAAATGATGTAGGTGCACAGTTGCGGTGGTAGTGTAGAGGTTTGGAGTCTTAACTGGATTTCTTGCTTTAGTAAAATGGTGTTCACCCTCCATATGTGAAATGTCTCTCTCTGTAATGCCACATGTTGTTATATTGCGTTTTTGTATAGTATTGATGGTTTCTATAATCGCGACATGATGGTGGTATTAAGAGTGGAGTTTTCTCCACATTGGAAACTGTTCTAAAGAAAACACAACATGTTTGATGAACTAAGACAGTCCAAAGTTATGTTTCTACTAAGGAAACTCTAGGAACTATCTAAAACTAGGAACTATATGTGAAGGGTTGGTTGACAATTTTTCTTGTATATACAGAGAAAATGTGAAATTGAAGCTTAGTTGTGTAAAGTTGTCCAAAACCTGCAGTGTTGTGAATATACAATCAGATAATGATTTATGTACACCTGCAATTGATTTTTACAGCTAAAGGTGGAGTGCAGATTATGGTATGTTTCGTTGAAAAAAATTGTGTGCTGAATTTGGCCCTCTAATATTAACTTATTGTTGATTGATGTTTCATCTGATTAGCGGTATGTAGCATGTTTTATTGTATTGTTAAGGTGTATACTGAATTTGGTACTTTTTGGTGTTTTCTTTGTAACTGTTTCTTTGGGGGAAGGGGGATAGGGGTTACAAGTGTAAACAAAAAAGATTGTCTTCTTACTTTGAATTTGTTGCCATTGTCTGAGCAGAAGATGAGAAATGTGTGAGAAAAAGAATTTCACTTGCAAAATCAGACACCTCAGAGAAAATATGGACTGTTTTGAAAACTGTTTATCAAAATATTTTGTGCATAATTGGCATTTCAGAAGGGCCTCTTTTTCATAGCTCAAGATTAAACCATTATTAAGATTAAACAAGCTAATAGGTTGCCAAACACAAAGGTTTCTAAACTAGTCTCTAAAGACAGAGGGATGAAGCATCTCAACTCTATCTGCCAACATCTTGTCTTCACTGACACTGTAAATTTACTTAGCTTCCAAGGTGACGACATTGTTTAGACAAAAAAAAATCATCATGATATAGTGATGGAAAGCTTTTTTAGGACTGAGGTACAACTTTTTGAATAAATGTATGCGTCCATCATCAAATGGAGTTAACCTGTAACTTGTCTGTTTGTTTAAGTTATGTTCACATAGCTCTCACAAGAACAGCATTTGGTGAATTTTTCTCATTTTGAATTTTGTAGTGAATTTTTAATGTGGTACTACTGTTTTTGCAGTGTCCTCAGTCATTGTTAGATAAATCTGTTTTATATACTGTAACATCAAAAGATTAAACATGATGTTGCAGATGATATTGTGATTTGTGGTGAGACTAGGGAGCAGGTTGAGAAGAGCCTGGAGAGGTGGAGGTACGCACTGGAGAGAAGGGAAGTGAAAGTCCGTAGGAGTAAAACAGAGTACATATGCGTAAATAAGAGGGAGAGTAGTGGAATGGTGCGGTTGCAGGGAGAAGAGGTGGTGAAGGTGGAGGAGTTCAAGTACCTAAGTTCAACAGTGCAAAGTAATGGAGAGTGTGTTAGAGAAGTGAAGAAAAGAGTGCAGGCAGGGTGGAGTGGGTGGAGAAGAGTAGCAGGAGTGATTTGTGATAGAAGGGTATCTGCAAGAGTGAAAGGGCAGAGCTGAGAATGTTGAGGTTTTCGTTGGGAGTGACGAGGATGGACAGGATTAGAAACGAGTTTATTAGAAAGACAGCGCATGCGGGGCGTTTTGGGGACAAGGTGAGGAAGGTGAGATTGAGATGGTTTGGACATGTGCAGAGGAGGGACATGATGGGGTACATCGGTAGGAGAATGCTGAGGATGGAGCCGCCAGGAAGGAGGAAAAAAGGAAGTCCAAGGAAGAGGTTTATGGATGTGGTGAAGGAAGACATGAAGGTAGTTGGTTTGAAAGAGGCAGATGTAGAGGACAGGGGGGTATGGAGACAGATGATCCACTGTGGTGACCCCTAATGGGAGCGGCCAGAAAGAAGAAGAAGAAGAAGATCCTTCTGTAAACACCATCAGCGATTTAAAAAAAAAAAAAATAAATAAATAAATAAATAAATAAAAATCATTATGGTTTCTGGGTTAGAATTAGAATTCGACAAATTTCAAGATTCTGTTTATCCTTAAATAATTTTTTTGTGATCAGACAGGTGTTATTAAAAGGTAGATATTCTATTTTTAACATAAACAGTAATATTCTAACTTTAGTTCAGAACTTTTGAAATCATGTTTTCATCGCAAAGCCTTTAAAAAAGGTTGAATGAATCATTTCCATATGCTGTGCAAATTTAGATTTGTTGAGAGATTGTTTTATAGGTACAATATTTATATTAATTCCATCATGCCTCTTTTTATAGTAATAAGTTACATTCTAAACATTTTGCACTAACATGCAGCACCAGACTGACACCAGGCAGCGGAAAAAGGGAGTAAAACAAAGTGTAGTTTTATTGACCTATAATAGTCAAACAAAGGAAACAATGAAACGAGAGTGCAGGGAATAAAGAACTTAACTGGAGCAGGCGTAACAAGGAGCACGAAATCGTCTGTAGGTGATTGCAGATTTTTGGCGATGCAGAGTAACAGGATCGATCCAGTGTACAGTAATGCCCAACGTTCTGTCTCCATTTCCATATGTGCCTTGTCCAAAAAGTTTGTGAAGGTTTTGCGATCGGGCAGCAGCCCCCCGGCCTGTTCCCTGTCACTGAGATTTTGCTGATGATATTATGAAATGTGGGCGCCTCCACAGTGGACAGCAGCTGCATCTCCTCAACAATAAAAGCAGCAACCAATTTGTTGAGATCAGTTGAACTAATTGTTTTACCCGGTGGTGAACGTGAACTGAAATCAAGCCTTTGTTGTTTAGATTGAGGCGGGGTGCAGGTTTCATTCGGCTCTCTCTCTTCCACATCTGTAGTGCTGTGCTTTGCATGCAGATAATTTTTTTATAATTTGAAGTGGTATTTTTTGCAGTTGACAAGAGCTTTACGATTCTACGATCCACACTTAAGATTATTCCCTTCTCCTTTTCCTCGACTATTTCAAAATAATGAGAATACTTCCATCGCAGTAATGTAATGCCCTACCATCTCCGCTTCTGACCAGCTTCTGTTCCCGCGGCTGGCACGTATGAGTGCGCGATTCTATGTGACTACGTTCGTTTTAATTCAGTATTTTTTTTTTTTTTTATGCAAAATAATTTAACGGAAAAGTAACTTGCATTACTTTTTTTTAAAAAGTAACTCAGATATTAATGTGTAAATTTATAAAGTAAAGCGCTACTTTACTCGTTACTCCAGAAAAGTAATATTATTACGTAACGCACTTGTAACGCGTTACCCCCAACACTGTTTATGATGTGGTGCGGGCCGATTCACTGGGAGCGTGCATGATTTAATATAAAGAGCTTCAGTGGTTCACCTTAACCCGTTCACCAATTTCATTGGTCTAATGTTACGGGGCTCAGTTTTTTGGCGGCAGGAAGCTTGTGAAACCAGGAAAAACCCATAAATTAGCCGCTTCATTGTTTAGGCCGCGAGGTTCAAAGCATGGGAAAAAAGTAGCGGCTTATAGCCCGGAAAATACGGGTACAATTTTTCCCAGTTAATTGGGTCTCCAGTTTTATTTAGAATAAAAAAAATAGAAAAAAACAACTTATAATCCATAAGCAATGTTTACGGAATCCATAAGCATCCTGGCTCTAGATTTTTGTATTAGGTATCTGTATCCACTATTAACATTAAGGCTACTTTGGCATTTGTGACTGTGTGCTGTGGCCATACAGCTTGACTCAAGTAGACCATTTATTCTTGTGGCTTTGAAATGCTCACCTTCATCCCACACTGGTACCTGCACATTATATTTGATGCCAATTTATATTTTATTTTGGACTACAATACTTCTCAGTATCTGCCTCTGGTACACAATGAAACATAATTCAGCGATTTTTTTTATTTGTACAGCAGTTCTAACAATGCACAATGTCACAAACCGGCTTCTCAGAAAGGAAACTTAACAAAAAGGAAAACCCTAAATAAAAAGAGATCCAGAAAAGCAGTATCAAAGGATATCACAAGCTAAGTCTGAAAGAAGGCAAAATGTAAAATTGGATGCATTTTGATCTCAATATACTAATTATATGCATTTAACTGTAGAACTGTAGAAAGGTTATACCAGGGCTACTAGATGCATCATTAGAAATGAACCCTGTATTATACTGTTACCAGCAGTGTTGGGCAGTAACGCGTTACTTTTGACAGTAACTAATACTGTAACGCATTACTTTTAAAAATAAAGTAACTCCGTTACCGTATGGTGCGTTACCCGTTACTTTTTTAAATGAATGAATTTCGGCTGAAGTGTAGACTACAGTCTAACCTGTTTACAGCAGAGACGCATTGTAGGATTGGTGGATGAACCACTGTAAACACGAAGAAGACGCACTGTGGGCGTGTCTCCGTTTATTCAGGTCTGTGCGGCAGTAATGGCGAGTAGAGGCGAGAGCAAGACGAGTTTCTCAAAGTGGAAATATGCTCATTATTTCACTTTAGTTGAGTATAAAGACAAAAACTTTTAAGTCAAATGTAAGCTGTGTCTTTCTGGTTCGAAGGTCGTATCTACTGCGATAAACAGCAACTCCAATCTGTTGAAGCTCCTCCAGGAACTCCATGCTAGAAGCTAACCCGGTGTTCTGTTCTACATTGTTGATAGTTTTCATACTTCAGCTGTGAAAGGAACATTTTTTTTTTTTTTTAATTATATTTTTATTTATTTTTCGTTAAAACAAAACAACAACAGAGCCGATCAGTCAACACACACAGCATACACTCAAGCATATTAATAACAACAACATAACGCTAATACGAGAAAGTGATTATGGAAAGGCAAAGGGCAAATCAAAACAGGATGGAAACAACTACAAATGGGTAAACAAAACAAAACACAAAAAAGAAAAACATAAATCAGGGCTAGGGTCTCGCCTGCAGAGTAAGTAAATCCCACAAAGGGGCCCATATCCGCCAGAATACATTGGACTTATTCTGTAAGTCATACGTAATTTTTTCCAAAGGGAGAAGATTAGCCATTTGTGCTAAACACATCTTTAAAGTCGGTACCTTTGGTGATGACCAAAGAATAAGTATGCATTTCTTCGCCAGATAAGTAATTATATTTAACAAAGACTGTGAGTCAGTAGAGAAATCCAGTGATGTTTTGCAGTTCAGTAAATAAATAGTTGGAGACAAAATAAATTGTCTACCCAGCGTCTTCTGAACCAAATCATGTACCTCCTGCCAAAAAGGTTTGATGTTCTTACAGTCCCAAAATAAATGCATCAACGTTCCTATTTCAGATCTGCATTTAAAACACATCCGAGACACATTTGGGTACATTTTGTGGAGGCGTACTGGGGTAAGATATATCCTGTATATAAATTTGAAGTTTTGTAAAGGAACATTTTTAAGAGCTCAACACAACAGCAGAAGCCACTTTAGTTTTTGATTCTGAATATATTATTCAGCTTGTTCTGTTATTTATTTCAGAAATCCTTGTAATATATTCAGTTTGTGCTGGTCTGACTTAAATAAAATAGTGTTTAAAAATTACTGTGTTTAAGTCAGTTTTGTGTTTGTATAGACCATAACGCATAAAAGGGCATTAATGGGAACATTAAAGAACGTTCTTTAAAAAAGTAACTAAAAAGTTACTTTTAACAGTAATGCATTACTTTTTGGTGTAAGTAATCAACAAAGTAACTAAGTTACTTTTTGAATGAAGTAACGAGTAACTGTAACTAGTTACTATTTTTTAGTAACTAGCACAACACTGGTTACCAGGCACTGTGAGTGAATCTTAGCAAGTTTACTCCAAATTTGACTTATGAACTCAAAGAGGAATGCATGTCAAACAGAGCAGCTATAATTAGTATTCTGTAAAATGGGATTGCTAAAACATGACTGTAGGGGCATTCTCTAAAACACCTGTTTGTGGGAGCTTTGAAGTGGCACAAGGAGGAGAAGGAGGCATTCGGCTTACCAGCTTGCCATATTATTAGTGTAATTAGTATAGGCCTTGTCTAGAGCACACAAGTAAATACATGTGAAGACCTCAAAATAGGAAAATGCCTAAAATTACGTAATTCTTCTGTTTATGTAAAGGTATACACAAATCTTTGATAAGCCTTTAAAATAATGGACAATTGATCGAATGCTGACATGCCTTTGTGCTTCAATAGTTGCACAATTTCCTCTATGTTACATATAGACATAAAGTAGAAGTAAAACATGGCAGTGTTGACAGTGTAGACTAACAATTTTGTTGTGATATTTGTTCAAGGTTCCTGCATTTGTCAAATAAAATAAAATAAAATCTCTTAGCTGCAATTCAACTGACAGATTGTACATGTAATATGTTTTCTATGTAGAGATGCAGACCTTTTGCTGTTGGAATCCCGCCAAATGTGGGCAGTTGATGAAGGCTGGCTAGAGTTTGACATCACAGCCACCATAAACCTCTGGGTTATGAATCCACATCATAATCTGGGCCTACAGATAAGTGTACAAACCAACATTGGTAAGAAAATTAGGAGCTCTAAAAACTCTAAAGCATCAAATCTGAACATGATCATGATAAAATAGTGGGTTGAAAATAAGTTTTTATTTAGATTACCAATTCTTAATAATAGATGCAGTGATTGAGATCAGTCACAACAAAGTTTACATTTAATTTGAAATTTTATTCACATTTCTGATCTTAAAAGAGTTGACCTTAAATCTTTTTAATATTTTGAAGCTTTATAAACTATCTTGTTTGTGTTATTGTGTATATGAAAAATAGTTTGACAGTATAGTTTGATCACTTGTACATGAAGTGCAAAATCTGACTCACCTTGATTAATGGTTCAATGGGCAATTATTGTTGTGTAAATAATAGTTTTAATAATACATTAAAAAAAATACTTTTCAGTTTAAATAATAAATGTAAAAATAAATGTAATATTAAATATAAATGTTATAAATGTATATAAATATATAAATGCTAATGGACCCACTCTATCCAATGTGCACTATCGGAAAACACAGCGCAGAGTAGTGCTGCCAGGCTTACACTAATTTTGGAATCAATTTGAAAATGTAAAAATTGGTTATATGCTATTTATGCCCAGTCATGTTGACCTGTTGCCAATTAACTTTATCAGTTATGAGATGTTTCACCAGGTGTTTATTTTTTAACGTTTCACAACCTTTCTAGGCTTTTGTGGTACATATCCCAGCTTTTTTAAACACTTTGCTGACATAAAATTTTAAATAATCATTCAAATTTCATATTTCCAAAATTTGGTATGTTGTTTTTATACTTCCATTTAATCTTAAAATGTTCAGTTAAATATAGGTTTTGAATATTTTTTTTAAAAACATTGCAGTGTTATTATTTACAGTTTATAGTTTCCAAATTCTGAAGCCAGATGAGTGAGTGCAGTCAATTACCGTAGTGGAACATGCTAATGGAGCCACCCTCACTCACTATTCTGTTAATGGGCAGAATGGATTAGTAGTAATTTAGGTTGATTGATAAACATGATTTCATTTCCCTTAATATTTTAGAGGATATTTCTGCTTATGGGCAGAAGGGATTAGTAGTAATTTAGGTTAATTATATGGGATGCTCAGATAATGCTGTGGGCTGTGTAAACTTCTCAATGTTCCAGGGTCCTTGGTTTGACCCTTGGCAGAGATCAATTTTTATTCCCAGGAAAAATGATGTTTGTTAAACAAAATACATAACTATATTTATTCTCATAAAATCAATGTACAGATTAGAATA
Organism: Silurus glanis; assembly: GCA_014706435.1. Lineage (NCBI taxonomy): Eukaryota > Metazoa > Chordata > Actinopteri > Siluriformes > Siluridae > Silurus > Silurus glanis. The sequence continues at coordinate 7,731,787 of JAAIIK010000023.1, forward strand.
AAGCAAATTCAGCTCATTCTTTTTCACAGTGGAGAGTAATTTCAGGATTTAACAGTTGTAGTCGCAAATAGGCATCCTGAAAGAATTTTGCAATATTTAAAAGTAATAAGTGGGCAAATAAGCAATAATTAAAAGTATTAATATATGATTCTAGTTGATGTTTAGTTCAGAGACACATCTCTATCAGTGTGCTCATTGGTTTTCTTAACACCTGTGTCTATCAAGCACACTTCTTTATCTATGTAACTCTTCATATTCTGAGTAAACCACCCATGTTTCATCTTTGCCATGTGTCATTCCAAAACTCTTCTTGCATGTCTCATTTACCCATTCATGGGGTCTTATCCCTAGATGAACCCAGCTCCAACCAAAACCCCAAAGAAGAGATTGCAAATGCTCTTTCAGTCAAAAGCTGATTCTCCATCCTCTCTTTTCACCAAAAGCTGGAGGGCTTAACTGACCATTTAGCCAGCCCATAGGAGTTTGGAATCATTTCAACCATAAATGAAAATAGACAAAAACTGCTTTCATTCTTTTATCCATATTTTAACTCCCAGCACTTCTATATCACTCAGTCCTGCCTCAGTGCTACCTTTTAGTCAAAACCCCCTCAAAAAGAAACCTTTCACACATTGAAATCTGGGCTGAAAATGTCCAACATAATCAAGGATTCTCTTAATAGACTGGGAAACAACACAAAAAAAGGGTTTAATCACTTCCTTGTTCAAGTGCTACTTCTCCACCCCGGAGTATATCACTATGCCACAGTCTCAAGACAGTTCACTGGCATTCAGCAAAACCCCTTCAATCCAACAGCAGCAGCCTGAAAAATTGGAGAAGCCAGCTTCTGGCACAAACTCTGCCGCATATGCTCCGAAAACTATGCCCCCTGTTCTGCAAATAAAACCTGATTGAAATCTCCCACCTTCATATTTGAAAGAGGGATGAAATTATGTGAAATTGGGGACAGCTAAATCCTTCTGGAAAGTCACAAATACTTTTCCTTGTTTTGATCTGTTTGCTTTCAATCCTTTTCCAATAAACTTTAAGACTTTAAACACATTCTTAGTCTACTATTCTTCCATTCTGAGTCTACCATTAGCATCACCGCTCTGCTGGAATCTCAATGTGCCAGCCTTTTTCAAAAGTTAATTCCATCCACCTGCTCCCACAAACAACATAAAATGTATCATGTTAATTACTGCATCATATTACATTTGTCATGTAATTGTAGTGTAACAAAAAGTAATAATCAGATACTAAGATGTAGATAGAATTTTGGGTTAGCAGTGATGTTTTTAAATAAAAGTCAATATTAAATATTTAAATGTTGTGTGGCACATTTATTATGACAGATTTGAAATCCCTTCTTACAGGAGAGAACATTAACCCTAAAGAGGCAGGGCTAGTCAGTCAGGGTGGCCCTCTGGAGAAGCAGCCCTTCATGGTGGCCTTCTTCAAGGTAAAAGAGCTCCACATCCGCACACCACGATCTGTAGGAAAACCCAGGCAGCAGAGCCGAAATCGTTCCACTTATCCACAGGAGGCACAAAAAGGCCCAGGACAAACAGGTTGGTTCTACAATCTACTACTGCTAGGAGAAAATCTTCAGATACTAAGCAGTATAGTTCTTGCTGTTTTTTTTTTACAAATAGCAGTAATGCTAATTCTTAGCATTTTTGAGCTAAAAAGGAATTACATCTTTGACATGCTGTCATTCATTTGGATAATAATAATAATTATAAATTAATAAAATATATTATATAAAGAATTCAGACTCCCTTCACTTTTTGCAATTTTATGTTCCAGCCTGTTACTACTATCGTTCAAATATTTTTTTTTCTTATTAAACTACACTCAGTACCCCATAATACACCCCATAAAGTACCCCATAATGACATTACATAATGACAAAGTGAAAATAGAATTCTAGAAATGTCAGTATTTTTTATTTTATTTTATTTTATTTTATTAAAAAACCTGAAATATCACATGTACATATTCAGACCCTTTGCAACAATACCTGAAAATTAGCTGAGGTGACTCCATTTCACATTATTGTTGCTGAGCTTTGTTTATTGGACATATTTTGGAAAGGCACACACCTCTGTATAGGAGGCCTCACAGCTGACAATGCATATCAGAGCAAAATACCAAGCCATGAGGTCAAAGAGATAGGATTGTTGCAAGGAACAGATCTGGGGAAGGCTATAAAAACATTTCTGCACTGAAGATTTCCACGAGCACAGCGGCCTCCATAGTTCTTAAATAGAAGCAGTGTGGCACAACCAGGACTCTTCCAAGAGCTGGTTGCCCAGCCAAACTGAAGAATTGGGGAGAAGAATAAGAATTAGTAATAGAAGTGACCAAGAACCTGATGGTCACTCTGACTGAGCCCTGGAGATCCTGTGTGGAGTTGGCACAAAGTTTCCAAAGGACAACCATCACTGCAGCCCTTCACCAATACAAGCTTTATGGCAGACAGGCTAGATGGAAGCCTTTCCGCAGTGCAGAACCAATGGAAGCCTGCTTGGATTTTGCCAACAGGCACCTGAATTACTTTAATCTGTGTGTAACAAGATTATGTAGTCTTATAAAACTAAGATTGAACTGTTTGGCCTTAATTATATTGAAGAAAAAATAAAGGTTATGCCTAGAGGAAACTAGACACCGCTCATCACTGGCCCAAAACCATATAAGTCAAGTCAAGAGTCAAGAAGCTTTTTATTGTCATTTCAACCATATATAGCTGACGCAGTACACAGTGAAATGAAACAACGTTTCTCCAGAACCCTGATGCTACATAAAACAACAATCACAGAAACAGAAAAACACAGGGCCAAGGACTAGTAAGTGTCCTCACCACATAAAGTGCATGTGTGCAACCCGGTGCAAACAGGGCAAGGACAACACAAGACAGTGCAAGACAATACACAGAACACAAAATAGCTCCGCCAGTAAACGTGTTGTAACGAGACACTGAACAGTAGCAAAAATGGAAACAAAATATTGTAAACAAAATATTGTGCAAAAGAGCAAATAGCAGCAATCCAGGGAAGATGTAAACAGTTTATAGTAATGAAGTGATGTAATGTGAGTGGTACTGAAGTCATGGGTGTGCGAAGTGAGTACGAGAATGCCAAAAGTGAAGCATGACAGCGGCAGCAGGTTGAGGGAAAACTGAATGGAGCAAAGAACAGAAATATCCTCAATAAAAAAAAACTGTTCCACAGCACTCAGGTGCTCAGTCTCGGACTAAGGTTCAACATCCTACATAATAACAACCCTAAGCACACAGCCAAAACAACACAGGAGTATCTTAGGGACATCTCTGTGAATGTCCTAGAGTGGCCCAGCCATGCCATGAAGAATGGCAGAAAATCCAGTTGTGCAAAGCTTATTGTGTCATACCCAAAAAAGGCTTGAGTCTGTAATTGTTGGCAAAGGTGCTTCTAACCAAATACTAAGGGTCTGAATGTAAAATTCCCCTTCTTCTTCTACAACTGTACAGATAAGGGCTGTAAGATGACTATTTTAAGTTCCCATAAATAATGCAACTGTATTGCAGCATTTACTTTTTAATAAGCAATCCTTTTACAGCTATTTAGAGATCAAGTAATATTCAAGCAAAGAAATAAAGTTTTCCTTTTTAGTGTGGCACACTGTATATTTCTTTAGGGATGTAATATAACTATTATTAACTGTTTGCATCATTATGCTATATTTATTTAGTACTCAAAATACCCATATCTGTTTTGTATTTGGATTAAATGCACATGTGGTTGTGGCATATATGAGAATTTACTGAATCATAACCTTTTTCATTTTATACTTTATTTTATACTCTTGAAACTGTTGTTCTTCGGAAATTTTCATGTTCTATCTAATGTGACTGAGAAAACAAGCTGTTTCATGTGTTTGTATGTACGCTGTATGCATTGCAGTATGTAGTGTTGTTTTTCCCAAATCAATAAACTCTGATTTAGTCTAGAATTATAAATGTAGCAATTTCATAAAATTGAGCTTGATTAACTTTTACAGACAGTTTATGAAAATATGTCTTCTGTTTGTAGAAATTAATTAATAAATTAAGGAATTCTTTTGGAGTACAGTAAGGCATTGTTTAGACCAGGATAATATAGAAATATCTTAGCAAGTTTGTGACTACTTTTTTCTGTGGGTGAAAACTTTAGACTAGTCTCCTGATCTTTGATTGGGGTGGGAATTTAGGTAATTTTGGTGGGAAACTCTACTCACTCAGATTAAGCACTTAAAAAATCAGCCAGGCTTCAGTCAGGATCCACAACAGACCATCCTGCTCCATCACGCTGAACACTGAAAGCCTTTAGGGATAAGTACTTTTCCTGTACACGCTGCTCACCAAAGAATTTATAGCTTTTTAATCACAGTAACTACATTACCATGATTTTATGAGGTACACATCCATGACCACCTCTCATAGTTCTGTACCACGTCCTCCTTAGTAAAGAAAGCTGGTATGCACAAACCCATCATCAGCTGCTTCTACAGAAGCATCATAGCTTACATCCTCACCTGCAGCATCACTCCCTGGTATGGGAAATTCTCCACCTAAAAGAGAAAAGCACCTTGAAGATGGCCCTTTTGCACTACTTACTGCAAACAACCAGTTTACACACTGATTACTTTGTATACCCAGGCACCTTAAACTCTACATTGTTTGCACTTTGCACAGAGAATTTAAAAGTACCTTTTGCTGCCAATTACTGGGAAATGAAATAATGCATGTATGGGGTGATTTATCCACAGTCGGCCATCTAGAATCTACCTGTGCTGTGTTTGAGATACATTAGTCATCTTTTAAATACACTCACTGAACACATAATTGGCACATGTACACCTACTAATTCATGCAGATTAAATAGCCAAACAGTTTGCAACAGTGCAGTTCAGATACAGACAAACTACTTCAGGTACTGTTCACATCAACCCTTATAATGGGGAAAAATGTGATGTCAGTGATTTTGACTTTGGTGTTCAGACAGGCTACCTGGAGTATTTATATAACTGCTGATCTCCTTATTCAACCTCTTTTTTGCACGACAGTCTGTAGAGTTTATTTTTGGAATATTGAAAAAAGTTGCATTTTTATTGACAGAAGGTCAATGGAGAATGACCAGGCTGTCTTGAGCTGACATAAATGCTACTGTAACTCAGATAAACAACAGCAGGCCATATTAGACAAAAAAGCTGAGGCTACAGTGTATAGACTAAAATTGTACAGTTTAAGACTGAAAAATGCAGCCTGGTCTGTTAAAGCTCAATTTCTGTTGAGGCACACAGATGGTAGCAATTTGAGACCAACAGCATATTATAATACAATTATTCAATGATGAGAAAAAAAATTGGGGAAAAAAAAAGCTGCTATTATCCAATTAGTTTTCAGCAGGCATTTACGGTTAGCACTAAGCTAGCATCATGAAACTTGGCTACTGTAGGGACACACTATAATCTGAATCAGTTTCACTCAAATTAGCCACTGGTGGCATTATTCATTGTTTGCACAAAAAACCAAGTATATCTAATTGAAAAAAATGTACAATTAAATGTAAAAATGTGAATGTAATACCTTGGATCAAATTATTCCATATGACATTTTTGGAGCGTTTAATTCTGCATACCAGGGCTGGTGGCAGCAGTGGACGGGTGAGCTTGCCCACCCAATCAAAGTTTGATTTTATAAAAATAAAAAAAACAGTAAATAACCAGAATGATTTTTAACTTCTGACTGGGTGGGCAGCAGCTTACAGCCAATGAACAATGATCAGTCTCTAACAGTGCTACACAAAGCCCCGCCCCTGCAGCACAGAATAGTTTTTCACATTTATACTTCCAGTTCAACACGTTTAAAAGCTTTAGCTACATGCTGCCTTTTTATTTTTTTATTTGTATACTTTTTCAGTTTGTGATTGTTGTGCAGCAGCTAACGAATTCTATTTTCAATGTAATTAATTTGTATTAGTATAGCACTTTCAACAATGAATATTGTCAGCTTTACACAGATATGTGTTGATAAAGAATGAATAAGATGTTCTTTATAAGTGTAAGTTTGTCCCTAATAAGCCGATTGTCCATTTATTACAGATAAACGATGTTGAGGTGTGCAGTGATGGTGATCAGATGCAAACTGTAGTCCTGAGTCAGTGTAGCAGACATTAACTACAGTCCAAATCCATATCCTCAAAGCTCCTGTTCTTACTCTGTAATTTCATGGATTCCTAGGGGGTTGATATGAAACCATCCCCAGCTGCACAGAGTGGCCTCCAATCGAAAAGAACACCATCCAGAGGCAGGCAGGGACGAAGTTGGCAGATCTGAGGAGGGGAGAGGGGCAGGAACAGTGGTCACTGGAACCTCAGGAGCATGTTTAACTCGATCCAGAGAGAGAGAGGGAGAGAGAGAAGAGGGGTGACAGGGAGAGAAGGATATGGATTATTATGTGCCCTTATTATTGTGTTAAATTTAAGGACACTGTGCAGTTGGGATTCGGGCAAGACTCGCTATGGCAGCATAACCATAAGGGAGAGTCAGAAGGTAACACAGACATGAGGGATCTCTGGGATAAGAGACGACCCACCACACCACCGTCAACAAACCTGAATGAACGTGTGAGAGTGAGGGGACGACAGCATACAAATATCTCAGTTCAGCGAACACTATATATCCATGATCCCTCCAGATCTGCTCCTTTACTTTAACAAATAAAAAATCATGACTTTCCTATTGATTCTGTGCTGCACTCCTACAAAACCTCACAAACCTCCTGGAAAAACTCACAAAAATAGAGCTTAAGCAAATGACAAATGAACGTAACTATATAAAGGTGCATGATCATATAAACATGTTTGTTTATGTTTGTATGGTTGGAAATTTTATATTGGATTTTTATTTTTTTACAGTACAGTTACAGTTTTATTTAGATGATGTGCTGTTCACAATGTTCACTCTTTCTTTTTTGTAGTAGATCATAATAGCAGTGATCAGAAGACAGCCTGCAGAAAACATGAACTATATGTCAGCTTCAGAGATTTGGGCTGGCAGGTGAGAACAGACACACACATTTAAACATGGTCGTTGTTTTGGTGACTATAATCTACAACATGTTGAACCATGTGTTGGATGGGCTACAAAATAAAAGACAACCAAGAACAGGAATCTAAGGTAACGTTAGGCTCAGGCTCACAGAAGCTAATGATATGAAATATTGAAAAAAATGGAGAGGCTTCTGATAAGGCATATAAAGCACCAGGCATCAGGCCATGCCCCTGTTTTTAATATTTTGCACCTGAACTACAGAAGGTCTCGGCTCTTATCTTGCACCTGGAAATCTCTCTGGAGCCCCAAATAAATCGTTTTATTCAGTGCCTGTCTGTAGCATGAACATTTATATTCAGTTAGCTTAAATGTGGTTTCCTTTTTTTTCAACATGACAAATAAGGACAAAATGTGTTTTGTCATTACTAGTAACTGAACTGGTAAACCTTTGCTGAGGGTACTGTCATGAGAGGATATTTTATTTAATGGCTAAAGTGGCATAGTGGAAGATAATTAGCATGCAGTATAGTCAAGTCAAGTCAACTTTATTTCTATAGCGCTTTTCACAACAGACATTGTCTCAAAGCAGCTTTACAAAATGCAACAGTTAAGGTGAATGGTGTGCATTTATCCCTGATGAGCAAGCCGTGGTGACTGTGGCAAGGAAAAACTTGTATATGAGTATACTCAGGAGACTGATTGGTCTATTTATCAGTCAGAGAGCAGTGTAAATATAAACATAATATTAAAGTGCATTGCATTGAAGGTAGAGTTGTTATTCATTTGAGTTCTATGGTCTGATGACCTGTAGGAAGAAGCTGCCCTGCAACCTACTGGTGTAAGATGTGATGCTGTGATATTGTCTGCCTGCAGGTAGCACTGAGAGCAGTCCAAGGCTTGGATGAATAGATGCTGGTGAATTGCATCAATATAAATGGATCATGGCTTCCCATTAGAATCCAGTTGATAGTGATGGGGTGTGCTCCCTGTTGTCTTTTTGATGTTGAGCTAAAGCTTGTTTTCCTGGCACCAGTGTATCAAAATGATCAACTCTTTTCTGTTGGCTGTTTCATTATTGTCAGCATTCAGACATACCACCATTGTGCCATCCACAAATTTGAGAATGACATGGCCACACACGTATCTCTATTTTGTTTCTGTACTGACACCTGTTCTAATGGTTGTGAAGAGGACACAGCTGTCTTTTTTATACTCTGCCACGTTGCTGGAATTAAAGGCTGTCACTAAAACTGAACACTGACTGGAAATCAGTATTTTTCAGCTTGCAGATGGCATGGAATACAATGATAGCTATTAAAAGGTACCACAAATAGTAACAACTCTGGTCACCTAAAAATGTTCAGTGCCCTATACTGTATATATAATGTGATGTGGTGAATTATGATGCAGGTTTTAAATCAAGTGCTAGCATTAACCAACTGCAGCCAGATAATAACTACTATTTTCATGACTAATTTCACTTGTCTTTGTCTGATGCCAGGATTGGATTATTGCACCTGAAGGATATGCAGCTAATTACTGTGATGGAGAATGCTCATTCCCATTAAATGCTCACATGAATGCTACAAATCATGCTATTGTACAGACACTGGTGAGGCATGGAATTATCATTCACTCAGAAATGCACAAACAATATAACTTTCACTACTTTTAAAATAAAAAAAATACCTTTCCCACAGGTCCACCTGATGAATCCTGAAAATGTTCCGAAGCCATGCTGTGCTCCAACTAAGTTGCATGCCATATCTGTGTTGTATTTTGATGACAACTCCAATGTCATCCTAAAAAAGTACAAAAACATGGTGGTGCGTGCATGTGGCTGCCACTGACATTGAGGAGGACATACAAGATTGCCTCTGCTAAACAGTTTGTGTGTGCATCTTTTTCTTCACTATGCATGCACAATGCAGGCTAGAGGTGTGGTTATTAAGGACTGAGCTGCTTTTTCATCTGTTTTCTGATCCGTTTTTTGAGCATTCTGTCTACATTTCTATATAGAATTTTTCATATTTATTCTGTATTTGACTACAGTTTTATTTTTAGCAACTCAATTATATGTCAAATACATCTATACAATAAAAACTAGAGATATTTAATTTTTTCTTGTTTCATGTTTTGTAAAATTTTGTATATATTTTTCATACATTTTTTCATCTTGGGTCTTAATAAAACAATATTTTAATTCTTTAAGATGTTAATTTATACCTCCAGTGGTTTGCCTCAGCCAAGCAGCAGTGACACCTGAGACCAGAATTTTCTGGTTGTATGTATGTTTGTATGTACAGTATCTCACAAAAGTAAGTACATCCTAAGTGAGTACACTTCTCACATGTAGCAACCATTTTAGTATATATTCTTAAGGGACAATACTATAGAAATGAAACTTGGATATATTTTACAGTGGTCAGTGTGCAGCTTGTATAGCAGTACAGATTTACAGTCCTCTAGAAATGATTTGAACATACAGCAATTGTCAAAATAACTGACAACGAAAGTGAGTACACCCCAAGTGATAACAGCTGAACATCGTTTAATCATGCAAAGCCACATGTCCTATTCATCATGTTCATGTTTTTATCTGCTTGACAGGGGCATACGAGTTTGTGTAACTTTTATTAGAGCAGTTAGAATTTGATGCTTTGAGTACAATTCTCTCAAATGGCACCTCATGGCAAAGATCTCTGAGGATTTGGTAATTAGAATCGTTGCCCTCCACAAAGATGGCAGAGGCTATAAGAAGACTGATAACACCATAAAACTGAGTTACAGTACAGTGGACAGGATCATACAGAGGTTTTCCAATATGGGTTCCACTCGGAAAAGGCCTCTTGAAGAAGTTAAGTCCTTTGTGCTGTGCGTCAGGTGCAGAAGCTGGTTTTTAAAAAACCTACGCATGAGTGCTGCCAGCGTTGCTTTAGATGTTGCAGAAGCGGACGATCTGCTTGTCAGTGCTCTGCAGACTGCAACAAGTCGGTTTGCATGGCCGTCATCCCAGAAGGAAGCCTCTTCTGAAGCTGGCGCACAAGAAAGTCCGCAAACAGTTTGCTGAAGACAAGATAAACTTGTTTCGGTCAGATGGTGCCCAGCATGTGTGGCGACAAGTACCAAGAAAAATGTGTCTTGCCTACAGTTAAGCATGGTGGTGATGGTAGTAGCATCATGGTCTGGGGCTGCATGAGTGCTGCTGGTACTGGGGAGCTGCAGTTCATTGAGGGGAAAATGGATTCTAACATGTACTGTGACATTATGAAGCAGAACATGATGCCCTCCCTTCAGAAACAACAGAGACAAACAGAGACAAAACGGCAGTTTTCCAACATGATAATGATCCCAAACACACTGCCAAGATGACAACTGCCTTTCTGAGGAAGGTGAAGGTGATGGAATGGACAAGTATGTCTCCAGATCTGAACCCTATTGAGCACATGTGGGGCATCCTGAAGCGGAAGGTGAAGAAGTGCCATGTGTTTAAAATCCAGCAGCTTCGGGATGTCATTATGGAGGAGTAGAAGAGGATCTCAGCAACGACCTGTGCAGCTCTGGTGAATTCCATGCCCAGGAGGATTAAGGCAGTGCTAGATACAATGGTGCTCACACAAAATATAAAAAATTTGGACACAATTTTGACATTCATTTAGGGTGTACTCACTTCTGTTGCCAGTTTTTTAGACAATAATAGCTGTATGTTGAGTTATTTTTAGTGGACAGTAAATCTGTACTGCTTCCGCTATACAAGCTTCACATTGACTAAAGTATATCCAATTTTCATTTCTATAGTATTGTCCCTTGAGAACATATAATAAAATGGTTGCTGAAATGTGAGGGGTGTACTCACTTTTGTGAGATACTGTATGTATGTATGTATAAATCTTTATTGACGTACAGTACGAATATTTCTTCTGTATAGCTCTTATCCAATGGACATTGCTCCAAATCAGCTTTACAGAAAACAAAAACTGAAATGTACCAGACCAGACAAACTAATACAAATTACACAGACAGCAATCAACAGTCAATCAATGACCTGAGAAACAAATTAAGCACAAAGAAAGAACACAAAAGAAATCAAGAAAACAAATACTATATAATTGAGTTTACTCATTTGAGGATAAGCAGATGTAACAGAAGGAGGCCCAGAAATACCCTGCACCACATCAGCATACACATTCTACACACCCTAAAAGTTGAAGGTAGGTGACAAGCACAGCACTAATTGAGAAAGAAAACAGCAGAAGAAAGCTAGCCTGCTATTTTGCACAAATATAAATAACATTATCATGAGTCATTAAAACATTCATTAATACTCTGTCAATGCAGTGACTGAAATGCAAAATAATGGCAGAGTTAATCATAACGACCATGGCAAAAGCATAATCATATGCTGTATATCAGTGCAACATTATTGTGTTATACATTTGATTTTATTAAACATTGAATTGAATTAAACAATGAAAGAAAAGCATTGTATTACTCTTCAATATTCACTCACAATATACCTTTGTTGAAGTTAATTAACCAACTATTAAATAAACATAAAATAAAACACAGAATTAACATTTATTGGTTCTACACAAGAATACCCTCAAGTGATGCGCTTGTGAATGGATCACTCTGGTCAATACAGCAAATATCTCTGAAGAAAATAAATTTCAATTCAGTTTTTATTTGTATATTGTTTTTAAATGGGCCTCTTTACAAAAATATATAAAAATCCATGTTTACATTTTGATTGTATACATTTATATCTATGTGTACCTATAAATGTGATCCATTTAAAGGCACCGGTGGCAAAGATTTCTGAAGAAACTTGGAGAAGAACCAGACTCAAAGGAATCCTCATCCATGTGACACCAGATATATATGTAACCCTCTTCGCCGGTGTGCTCCCCCAATAGTCTCTGCGTTGTGTTTGAATGAAGGATGAA
>JAAIIK010000023.1:7773806-7785174 GCA_014706435.1 Silurus glanis
TATATATAAAAACCACACATGCCGGTGACAGGTGAAGTGAATAACACTGATTATCTCCATCCTGGCTCCTGTTAGTGGGGGGTATATATTATGCAGCAAGTGAACATTTTGTCCTCAAGGTTAATGTGACAGAAGCAGGAGAAATAGGCAAAGTATTTGAGCGAGTTTGCCAAGGGTCAAATTTTAATGGCTAGACGACTGGGTCAAAGCATCTCCAAAACGGCAGCTCTTGTGGGGTGTTCCGTGAACTACTGTGGCTCAAATTGCTAAAGAAGTTAATGCTGGTACACAGTGCATTGCAATTTGTTGTGTATGGGGCTGCGTAGCCACAGACCAGTCCAGGTGCCCATGCTGACCTCGGTCACCGCCCAGGGTGCCAACAATAGGCACATGAGCATCAGAACTGGTGTGGTCTGATAAATTACTTTCTTTTACATTACGTGGATCGCTGGGTGCAGCTTACCTGGGGAACACACCGCACCAGTATGCACTATGGGAAGAAGGCAATCCAGTGGAGGCAGTGTGATTCTTTGGGCAATGTGCTTTCAGCAGAATCATGTGCCCTGCCATAAAGCAAAAATGGTTCAGGGTTGGTTTAAGGAGCACAACAACGAGTTGAGGTGTTGATTGCCCTCCAAATTCCCCATATTTCAATCAAATCGAGCATCTGTGGGATGTGCTGGACAAACAAGTCTGACCCGTGGAGGCCTGATTGGTGTATGTATGTAATGTGTGATTGAGATTATATATATACACATATATACACACACACACACACACACACACATATATACACACACACATATATATATAAATAAATAAAAGATGGTGTGTGTGTTATCTGGACTGTTATCTATTGTATGGCCTGTGTATTTACCAGGCCTAAAGATTATTGAACTGCATCGCAAGAAAGAAATATATACTAGCAAGAAGTCCTGGAAAGAGGCATGGCCAAGTACTTTAGTTAAATGTTTGGAGAAACTAACTGTCTGATTTTTCAATGAAAATAATGTTTAACTGTTTTATGTTTTTGTACCAACATCTGCTGGTACAGTTCATACATTTGTTTGGTCAAAGTAAATCTTCATAAATAAATGACCTACTTTGGTGCATATACACAAAAGCAACATGCATGTGTCTCTCAAAAATGATAAAAGACTAGGTATTATCAAATTTTGACAGGTGCAATACACATGTACATATCAAACACATTTACTTTAAAACTCACTCAAGTTCCAAAGAAAGGTACCATTACCCTGTTCAAGTTTAACAAGTGCCAAGACATTATTGTGCATTAGGGCTCATTTCTAGAATTGTTTGTCTCTCACATTTTAGCTCTGGACTCGCACAGCACAGTGCACTTTATATTTTATACCACACCGTACCGCACACAGACACTTGAAGGACAATCACATAAACCACCTTAAATTGCTTACTGTTTTACTGTTTACTGCCATAAGCATATTTTGTATATACACCTTTTTTTCTTATCTTCTATATAGTTTTATACTTTATTTATCTGCCTTCTTTTTCTTTGTTTTTATTTTTCTCCCCATCCTATTCCCTCATGCCGGACCGTCGTAAAAAGCATTTCACTGCATGTCGTACCCTGTATGTATGTGTATGTGACAAATAAAATTTTATTTGATTCGATATTTTTGCTAAATCACATACTAATGCACTGCACTTAATCTGGGCACGATATTGATCATAGCTGCTGCTATAATTGCACTTTTACACACTCAGTTTGGCACACGAGGTAATAATTTTATTATTCTGTGTTTTAGCAATCTTACTGAATGTCTTTTTAAAAATTTGTTAGTGCTTACTTATTTGATAGTGCTCACTCTACTCTTTGCTGATGATCTGTAATTTGCCCTGATGAATTAATCTATTATGTCAATAGTTAATATATTAGTCTTTAAGATCTCGGCAAGATGAAGATCTCAGCACAAAAGTGTACTGCTTACGTGGGATATCCCCGAATTCCATGGCTGCTGGAGCAAAACTTGGTGTCCTTTGTGCAGTCTACTTTGACCACATAGACAGGGGGAGACTCCATACTGTTGTATTTATCTGCCAACTCATTCCAGGTTTCTTGCATCCTCTGGCAGTGACCACACCTGTGCAGGACAAAGTACAGGTTACAGCTTTCCTGGAATAATGCAAACGTTGTAAATGCCCACTATAAGGCACCAACAGCTATAAGCTTTTACAATCAGGCAATAATAAATATTGAACGAGGTTTACAATGAACCATCAAATGACGTAAATGAGGTAAAATCTTGATCTTGGAGGGGAGAGGACTCTCGCCACGTAAGCTGCAGTAGAGTCCCGTGCTGAACTGATTGAATGATAAACCCTGCTAGCTTGGCTAGACTTCGCCGGGTTCTGGCGTTCACACCGCCAGTTAGTGTAGGAAAGCTGTCGCAAATCCTTCCAAATTAATGCTTTAACAGCGGTCAAACATTAAAATGCTCTAAAATATCAATATAACTCGTATGTAAATCAGGGAAAGATATGCAACTAGTGCTAGTTTTAACAGCTAGCAAACCTCAGCAGGCACATATTTTCCACATTAAAACGCCGTCTTTAAATGAAACGTTACATTTAAATTTGCATTAATTATTTAAGTACATAAATGTTAAGTGCGGAAAATTCGGAGTTCAACTGCAATATAACCAGTTTAAGATTGTAAAAAAGTTAAAGAGAACTTTACCAAGGTGCGAAGAACATCACGAAGTGTGGAGCGGTTGGAATCGCGCTGTTGAACATCTCAACTGTATAAGTGTGCTTGCTATGTTCATCCTCCTCTGTCTCATTATCGCACAGTATAACACTAAAGAGAAATGCACTGCAAAAAATTATAAGGCGATACATATTCGGTGCTGATGTGGCCATGATGACACTAAACCCAAGTGCAAACACACAGTGAATGAAACCGGACTGAGCTGAAGAAGCTTTGTAAAAGGCCCAATCACGCGATTCCACTGCAGCAGATTCGCAACTCAGTCATTATATACATAATATACTTACTTACATAAGAATTTTTTTTTTATTAAATTTACTGGTAATAAAAAAACAGATATCAAACTAAGTAATACAAGTAGACAGATTGAGTGAGAGTGAGAAAAGTTATTCCTATACGTGCAGTGTGATTGTTTGTGCAGTCTATCGGTATATTTAATTATTAAACAGTAAAATAATTTCAAGGCTAGATTAACATGAGTGATTGAAATCTTCTTTTAGGTTTTATTATTATTATTATTATTATTATTATATGACAGGTTTTTACAGAAATTTTAGCACCATTAAGCAGTTGTTTTCAGCATTATGGTGTGATCCAGATGTTGAACGAAATTTGGCAATATGCAGTTTACTGCCTTACGATGTTTTATTTTTTTAACCCAGGCTTAACCTCAAATCCATTACCCAACTCGTCACATAGACACGTTCATTGTAATTTTATTCACTGCCAAATTAGATTTATTTTTATTTTTATAATGAAATCATATATTAATAATAGTTTTTTCATAATGGAAACAAAAGTAAGTTTTGCAGTTATTTTTTTTTTTACACATTGTGTGTTTTTGGATTTAAAGAAAGCGTACAACAGGGTGCCAAGAGTATTGTATGAGGAAGTCAGGTGTGGCAGAGAATTGAGGGTGGGAGGAGGACATGTATGAGGGCAGTGTGACAGCAGTGAAGTGTGCAGTAGGAACAACAAACTGGTTCAAGGTGGAAGTTGGACTGCATCAAGGATCGGTTCTGAGCCCTTTCCTGTTGCAGTGGTGATGGACAGGTTGAAGGACAAGGTCAGACAGGAGTCTCTGTGGACTATGACGTTTGCAGATGATATTGTTATTTGTGGTGAGAGTAGGGAGCAGGTTGAGAAGAGCCTGGAGAGGTGGAGGTACACGCTGGAGAGAAGGGGAAGGAAAGTCAGTAGGAGTAAGACAGAGTACATGTGTGTGAATGAGGGGAAGGGCAGTGAAGTGGTGCAGTTGCAGGGAGAAGAAGTGGAGAAGGTGGAGGAGTGTAGACACCTGTGGTCAACCATGCAAAGTAATTGAGTGTGTTAGAGAACTGAAGAAAAGAGTGCAGGCAGGGTGGCGTGGGTGGAGAAGAGTGGCAGGAGTGATTTGTGATAGAAGGATATCTGCAAGAGTGAAAGGGAAAGTTTATAGAACTGTGGTTTAGAGACAGTGGCATTAGTAAAAGACAGGAGGTGGAGCTGGAGGTAGCAAAGCTAAAGATGTTGAGGTTTTAGTTGGGAGTGACGAGGATGGACAGGATTAGAAACGAGTTTATTAGAGGGACTGCGCATGTAGGAGGTTTTGAAGACAAAGTGAGAGTGGCCCAATTGAGATGGTTTGGACATGTGCAGAGGAGGGACATGGGGTATTTCGGTAGGAGAATGCTGAGGATGGAGCCACCAGGAAGGAGAAAGGCCAAGGAGGTTTATGGATGAGGTGAGGGAAGACATGCAGGTAGTTTGATTGAAAGAGGCAGATGTAGAGGACAGAGTAGTATGGAGAAGGATGATCCACTGTGGCGACCCCTAATGGAAGCAGCCAAAAGAAGAAGAGTAGAAGTAAGTTAAGAAGCATCCACCATCTAATATCCTCTACGCATTCCTCAAAATCATCTTGCTTTGCTGAAACATATAAACTGTGAATTGTCAATGTAACAATTACAAATAATCTCAGCAATAGAATAGTGAAAGAAAGAAATAGTGGGCCTAAGACAGATTGTTGGGGAACATAAAACTTTACCTAAGTAAGTGTAGAGAACTCACCAAAGACATCTACACACTAATAATGAAATCAATTGAGTAATCAGTCAAATAAGAATTTGCTCATGAACAAAATGCTGGAGCTGTGAGGCAGCAGTGCCATGCCACCATGCCATGCATAAATTAATTTAATACTCAATTTCTTGATGTCAGCCGCAAAATTCCTAGGTGTTGTGATTGGATTATGATAAACAGAAAGTCCGTAGATGAACCTTTTTTTCATATTTTGATTAATACTGTTTTTATGTAAACCAAATGACAGTTTCTCTTAAATCTGTCCTAACATTCGATTTGTAAACAATAAATAAATCAAGCATAATGATACTCTGAGAAACAAATGACAGGCTTCCTTAGGCCTTCTCAGTACCTTGTTCAGCAGATTGATGTCAAATTTAATTAAGTTAATTTAAGTTTAATTACATCTTGCTGAAAGGTGGTACATGTCTGCAAAAGAACACAATCTTGTGACTGACCAACTTAAAAAAAAATTAAAAATAAAATAATAATAAAAAAAATGTCCAAAACAGGAACATCCATGGATGATATTAGAAGTGAGAAAACTTGGCAAGGTCTTTCTTCATCTCACTATACTGGGTAGTGAGTCTGCTCACAGCTTTAACATGCTCATCATCCACCTCCTCCTTTAGCTTTGCCTGCTCCTTCAGGAAGTCCTCCCAGTCATTTTTGTGCTTCTCCATGCCCTCCTGAAGTAGTATGCTCTACACAGATAAAAAAATAATAATAATTGTACCCAAGGCACATAATTATGTATGCATATCTTGTATGGCAGAAGGAATACATTAATCCCCCACTTTACCGCGATTCGAATCTCGGTTTATCGCGGAATTGCATTTGCCACATAGCTAATTAGTTTTGCTGACTTTCCCAGTCTTTCAATGATAGCACGATAGACCAAAAAACTTATAGGGAATTGTTTTTATGGAGTTTTATGTTGAAATAATGAAATTTATTACAAAAAAATTAATTATTAATTATAAAATGGAGTAAAATATTAACACAGTAGAGTACTTAATACATTAAATAGCAGTTTTAGGGTGGCGTCCGTTTATTGCGGGCGGCTTTGGAACGTAACCAACAGATAAACGGGGGATTACTGTATTAGATAATATATACCTGCTGAGTTTCTACCTCCCTCTGCTGGATTCTCTGCACCATATGATTGACAGCTTCCACTATGTAAGAGAGAGTAAATTTTGCAATAGTTAATTTAGCAACATACACCAACATACTGATGTTATGATCAAACTAATTTCCCAATCATTAAACCAACACTTCTGAATAATGTCAGTTCTAAATGATTTAAGTGTTTTGCTCCATTTACTAATCACTGGTCAGAGTCAAGGTGGATCTGGAGCCTATTCCTAAACCACTGAGTTTGAGGCAGGAATACTTGAATGGAAAGACAATCACCCACAAGCATACACAAAATATACAGAAACTGCATTATACAGAAACTGCAGCTATAGAATCCAACCTCACCAGACCACATTCATTCTATAATGGAACATTTCTTCAATCTTGTGACAAGAATGGAAAACAAAACAAACAAAAACAAACTAACAAACAAACAAACAAACAAACAACAAAAAACGGTTTTAGACATACAGCAACTAAGAGCGTTAGCTAAATCTGTTCCCATGTTCTTGGTGCATCTGGGCAGAACTTGTTCTTCAGTATCAGTCACCAACTTGTTTATGTTTTCTAGTAGACGGCACTCCCTAAAGGCCCGCTTGTCCTGTAGAGAAATAAATAAATAAATAAATACAAACAGACAGATTGAGTAAAATTGAAAATGTAAGTGTCATGTGCTAGCACATTTACATGCATGCAAAAACAGTAGCGCTTCACAAATCTAAAAAAATAATTACAATTTTAAAAAAAAAAGGACAAAATATATTCTCACCTCAAATTCTCTTACAAAGTACCTGATCTCTCCTTGTAGGACTGGCCTATGGTCCAGTAACCTTGATTGTATGTCACCAACATCTGCTTATATTAATAAACATATCAATCTAGGGTTAGAGGTATCAAATATTTACTGAGTCAAATGTTACTTGTGTATCAGCCCACACTTTACATGTATTACTATTTTCATCAAATGTACTTATAAAACTTAAAGTGGGACAGTTGCCATCCTCTGACAAACTAGAACACAGTAAAATGTTAACTGTGTCATGATAACTTGTGTTTATAGTTTGCTAGAACAGTCATTTATTAAAATGAGAACATAATTAAATATTGTATTCTATATTAAATAAGTGAGAGTGAGAAAATAATTTTGTTTAATGAATTTTATTTTGCTAGCTAACAGTAATTCTATAGATGCAGCACAACAAACTAAAGCCCATGCTGCAGTATTTGAGCACCATAACCATGTCTCTGATTCACTGGTTCTTACAGCACTTTGGATTGGTATTAATCACTGCATGCCATGAACACGTGACCAGACCTGCTGTTTTGAAGATGCTTGAACCCAGGAGTCTGGTCATCTCAATATGTCCCTTGGGAACGTCGCTCCTTAACCCTGTCCCCATGTTCAAGATATCTTCATCTAGATGATCTACTCTATAAAACTGCCTATTGTTAAAAGCGTAATATAATACACTGCATTTTAAATGTAATTAATAAGTCATAAATATGGGTTTTTTTGCCTTGTTTTCCTGTGGTGGAACTTCTAGTTACCAAGTTACTTGTCTAAAGTAAAAATGAAGTTAAATAGCTAAACTGGTTTAAATCTTCGATGTGATCTTTTATTCACCGACATGTTAATTTAGCATTAACAGGATAGTTTCCCCTAATTATAACATTTATACAATAAAGTATAAACTTACCGTGAGCGATTTTGTCCATGTTCACGAAACGCCACTAAAGAACAGTAATGACTTCTGTGTTTAGGCTCATCGATACATCCGACCGTCTTATTCCCCGCTAAACGAAGTCAGGATTATTTTAACACAGAACCTGGTATTAAAACATCACGCTAAAAGCTGAAATGCTAAATTGGATTTGAACTGGTCAGCTGCTCTAATAAAACGGATCCGAACAGCAATGGCCGAACAGCAACAACTTTTATGGCTTTCTTGACGTTTATTGTTTTGGACAGACCACCTTAGTGCATTAGCGCCACCTACCGATCTGGAGTTAAACGCACAGCTAGATAGAAGCTGTTTAGCAAGTAAACACATACACACCTCTCTCTCTCTCTCTCTCTCTCTCTCTCTCTCTCTCTCTCTCTCTCCTTTCACCCCCCTTTCTCTGCATGTCCTGCATGTGTGTCCACTCACTGCATCATGGAGCTGCTGGATGTTTGACACATCATGGCACGTCGCCACCTTTCGTTTTAAGATGCCCCACAGGTGCTCTTTAGGGACATACTTGGCCACTCCACCTTCAGCTTCCTCAGAGAGTCTATCGTCATCTTGGCAGTGTGTTTGGAGTCGTTATTATGTTGGGAAACTGCCGTTCTGCCCAGTTTCTGAAAGGAGGGCATCATTGTCCGCTTCGAAATGTCACAATACATGTTGAAATCCATGTTTCCCCAGTGAACCGCAGCTCCCAGTACCAGCAGCACTCATGCAGCCCAGTGATGCTACCACCACCTTGCTTGACTGTAAGCAAGACACAATTTTTTTTGTTATTCCTCACCAGGGCTTCACCACACATGCTGGACACCATCTGAGCCAAACAAGTTTCTTCATCATGTTCATCATTAGTCTCATCATGGTTCCAGTAATTCATGCTCTTTGACAGGTTGTCTTCAGCAAACTGTTTGCAGGTTTTCTTTTAAACCAGCTTCAGAAGAGGGCCATGCAAACCGAAATGTTATTTTCAGAGGACAGTAAATCTGTACTGTTATACAAGCTGCACACTGACTACCCTATGTGTCCAAGTTATATATATATATATATATATATATAAATATATATATATATATATATACATCCACACACACACACACACACACACATATGGTCATGTGAAAAAAAGTAGGTCACCTTATAAAACCCTTATATAAACAAAGGAAAAGTCTTTTTTTTTAATTATCTGTAAAATGTAATAAAAAATAAATAAAATTGATTGTGAGGAAAATGTAATAACACCCCTACATTTATATTAAAATGAAAAAAATGTATGTACAGGTGTACCACATCAGGTGCAAATTGTTAGAATATTGTTACAGAGCATTTCTTGAAGGATGCTTGCCTTTTTTAAACCTCAGACATTTAGTTTGATTTGCTCTTAATTGTTGAAGTGAGAGTTATCACCATGGTAAGATCGATAGATCTGTCTGAGGCCTTCAGAATGAAGATTGTTGATGCTTATGAGTCTGGTAAGGCATCTAAAAATATCTCAAAAGAATTTGTAATCAGCCATTCCAATGTCTGGTAAATCATTTACAAGGCAAGAACATTTAAAACAACTGCCAGCATGGCCAGGTCAGGCTTTCCGAGCAAAGTCACCCTAAGAGTAGGACGCAAAATGATTAAATAAGTCTCCAAAAACCCTAAAATATCATCACGGGACTTACAGCAAGCTCTTTCTACAGTTAATATCAAAGTGAATTAATCTACAATCAGAAAGAGACTGCACATCTTTAATTATCATGTGATGTGGGCAAGAAGGAAACCTTTGCTGTCTAAGAAAAACATGAGGGCAAGAAGGAACAATGTGGAATCTCTGGAACAATGTGCTTTGAACTGATTAGTCTAAAATATAATTATTTTTACACCATAACAGAGGGTATGTTTGGTGTTAAACAAATACAGCATTTCAGCAAAAGAACCTCTTACCAACTGCAACACATGGAGGTGGATGTGTTATGTTTTGGGGATGCTTTGCTGCAGCAGGACCTGGCCAGCTCATCATCATATAAATTCTACATTGTATCAGAAGTAGCTTGAGGAAAATGTCAAGACAAGTTTATTTCTATAGCACTTTTCACAACAGACCATGTCTCAAACCAGCTTTACAGAAATGAACAGTTTATCCCTGATGAGCAAGCCATGGCGACTGTGGCAATGAAAAACTCTTTTAGATGTTATAAGGAAGAAACCTTGAGAGGAACCAGACTCAAAAGGGAAACCCATCCTCATTTGGGTGACATGTGAGACCATCTGTCAAAAAACTTAAGCTGAAGCAGGACTGGACCTTACAGCATGACCCAGGACCGGAGCTAGCTATAGGCAGAGCAGGCAATTGCCTAGGGTTTGGATGGGAGGCCTCCATAACCACAACAAACTTACACACTAGTTTACCAATCAAGACGAGCAGCGTAAAACAAGGCTCTTTGTCCAGTGGATATAAATCACTGTCACTCACCTGAAATTGAATAAGTTAATATAACCTTTAAATGTGAGTTCCCATCCTCTGAATGTATGAAGAGTCTGTGTCTTTTCTGCATACTGACCTGGTGATGTTTACATGATCATAATAGCCTACTTCATACTTACTCTTTCTAGTTTTTAAATAATTGTGCTGTTGTATTTACCAAATAAATACAATTTGAGCATACAAATACAATCAAAGAAGTTAACTATTATTTCTGCTTAGTAGTTTCTATCTTTCACTTCCACTGTTGATTTGCTTTTATAGTGCATATTTAGTTTTTTAAATGAAGTAGATAATATGATGTATATTACTATATCTATAGTCTATATAGCTTCAGTAGGAGGGGGAATTTATGTCTATATCCAGCTGGAAAAATTAACTTTTACTGTACAGAGCAGGCAAAAAATTTTAATTATCCCAAATAGCGGGTCAGTGATTTACTGTAAATAAATTACTGAACAAATACAAACACAAAGTCCTAGGTGATTTAATCAGTGTGTCTATGTGAGTAATTTATAATAATTAATGTAAAATAATCTTAAATGTACTAAAATTAGCATTTAAAAGTAATGAGAAAAACATTATTAAAACAAATTATTATTTTACAGTGTAGCATAGCTAATAACATTATTTGTTTTAAACAAGTAGCCATGGCCAGGGAATAATTAGCAGAAGAGCTTCATATTCATATTCATATTTCTTTTCTTGTTTTTTTTTTTTCTATTTTTAGTGTTGATCTTAGTTAATGTTTTGTATAAATAAAAAGATACCAGATTAAATTTGTTTCAAATGCTTTATATTTATTCTGAGAGGTGGAAGGAGGGAGATTCCAATATAAATTTTGCCTAGGGCCTCAAAATGTCTAGAACCGGCCCTGCAATGACCCAAAACATACTAGTAAATCCACCAAGGACTGGTGGAGAATTCTGGAACGGCCAAGTCAAAGCCCAGATCTAAATCCTAGTGAGATCCTGTACAGTGATTTGAAACAGACTGTGCATGCAAGAAACCGCTAAAATATCACACAGCTAAAAGAATTCTGCATTGAGGAGTGGGGTAAACTTTCTTCCAGTCGATGACAGAAATTGGTAAATGGCTACAAGAAATGTCTAATTGAGGTTATTTCAGCCAAATTGAGGACACATTTTTGTTTACATGCAATTGCATCCCTTTCATCTACAAGTACACATTAAATAAATAAATAAATAAATAAATAAATAAATA
>JAAIIK010000023.1:7785274-7797222 GCA_014706435.1 Silurus glanis
TGTGTGTGTGTGTGTGTGTGTGTGTGTGTGTGCATATGTGTGCATATGTGTGCATTTTTTAATGCTGTTTAATGAATTTGCTGATGATGATAGACCAACATGTAGAACAGAAAGTGCTCCCATTTATAAGCTGAGAAAATTGGGCAAATCAGTGGGAAAAATGTAATGAAAAATAAAAGAAAAAGGAAAAAGAAAAAAGTAGGAATATTTCTAGAACTTAACCTTACATCATCTTCATTGATTATGTAAACAAAAACTGCACTAAAGGTCAAACATTTGTGACAAAAGTATAGAATATTCATTCCTGTGCTTAGATTAGTTAAGTATAGTAATGTTTTTCATTTCGATTGTGTTCATTTCAAGTGCATCTTAAGAAGTTCATTTTCAGTGATGATGTAAATCAAGATAGTAGCAACAGAATCAATTGAAATCTATTGGAACATTCTGTCTACCAGTTAAGAGAGAAATGCATCCAATTAATTGGCAGGAACTTCAATGTACAGCAAGTCAGCAAACCAAAACAAACTTCAAGAAACATTTTTACTGACCTTGTTGTTGCTCGTTGTGTTTACAGTGTATGTTAGTATTAATCTAGGGTTAGGGAGTTTATTTGATTTTAGCAATTTTCACTGCTTCTATCATTGCATCTGCTCTAAGGCTGAATTGAATGATTTTCAAATCTCATAAGCCCATAATTTATTTACAATTGAGCATAGAAATATATTAAATGCTTAAATTGAGGAAAAGATAACATAATTTAGAAGTTTGTAGCTGTTGCTCCTGCTCTTCTTCACCATCTCTGAGAACAGAAGTGGAGAGAGTATAAACTGTTGCTGTGCCACCTGGAATCTTTACTGTACTTCTATCACCGACTGGAGTGAGCGCTGATAGTATGCATTGCCGCACGTCTAACATCAACTGCTGTAAGCTGTGCGAATAAGCTTTTTCCTTTTTTAATGCTGGCTGGCGTTGATAGTAAGCTTTGCCTTCTAACGTTGGCTGCTGTAAGCGTTAATAATATAGTAAAATTGTGCTCCTAATGGTTGCCGGCCGGGATGAGCGTTGAGAGCAAGCATAGCTCTATGCTTAGTGCTGCCTTGTTATCTCTGATAAATGGAGAGTGTTCTTGGGCAGCAGCTTTTTTAATTTGGTTTAGTTTCCTTTTCACCATCTCTGAGAAGAAGTGAGTGGATAAAAGAGTGCTGTAATAAGATAATACTGGTTGGAAACTCTTCATTACCATCTCTGAGAAGAGGCGTGAGTATGAAGAGTGTTAGGGTAGCAGCATTGTAAGTGTTATCTTCAAAATATCATATCATTTATCAAATATCTGTGTTTGACATTATTCTCTTTAATTATTCCCTTTAATTTTTAAGTTCACATGTCCATTTTGAAAAGCTGTATAAAAATTAACTTGAACTTAAATGAGTGCTGTGATAGTGTTGTGAGTAAGCATTCTTTACACCTAGTTCAGCATTCTGATTAAGCGTTGGCTGCTAATTGCTTGCTGGCTTGTTTCCCAAATAATACTGGCTGACAGCAGCATTGTGTTTAAGCTTTGTCTCCCAAATAATACTGATTGTCAGCAGTGTTGTTAGTAAGTTGTGTCTACCAACCATTATTGGCTGGCAGCAGTTTGATCCCACCATCTCTGAGAAGAAGTGGGTGTATAAAAGAGTGCCGTGAGAGCATGAGTATGAGTGTCATGAGTAGGTTTTGTCTCCCAATGTTCAGTGGCTGGTAGCAGCTTCTTGCAGATTTTGATAGCATATTTTTTTATTTTGGTGGCTTGGTGGATTATAAAATGTATCGTTTTTCTTGACTTTTCTCGTCTTAACAAATGTGCTTTACAAAAACAGTTACAATAGCCAGAGAAAAACATTAGTCATGGGTCAAGAACCTAACTAAAGCAACAACTGATCTAAAAAATTATAAATCGAACATTTTCAATAAAATATAAACCCCTGTTAAGTCTCAAAAGATGTTTTGCAGAAATTTGACAGAAATAAAGTCAAACTATAATATGTGAAGGAGGTAATTCTGTTTTTGGCATTGCTTAATCCTCCTGTTTTACTTCAGTTGATTTCATCTAAAGCTGTAACTGTATGTAGTTTTGTTTCTTGTTCTTTCCTTTAGTGATTCTGCTTGTTAACAGCGGTGTTAATCAGTGTCTAAAATCACTCATCTGTTTTCATCCACTCTGTCAAGTGGACTATACTAGTAAACTAATGTAGGGAATCGTTTTACAAAGCGATAATGCAAAAGGTATTACATTTACTTGTATTTACCTTAACAGTATTTAACTGTTAAATGAACAGTAAATCCATGTTTTATAATTTACTGGATTTTACTGTTGCTATTTTACATTCTTTCACTGTTGAAACTATGAATTTTTTTTTTTACAGTGTAGCCTGTATTATTGCATTGGCTTTTTTTGCCTTCCAGAGCCCAAGAAGGTTTCCTCTCCTGCCTCTCTCTTTGCTCTGTGTGCTCCGACACCCACATTCCTAAGCACCAGGAAAAAGAAATTAAGAATATACTTCAGTTTTCTACACTTTTGGCTTCATCATGTCTGTGTTCTGTCCATCGCTGCAGCGAGTCACAACACTTAGGAACCATGAAGATGGATTTGGGTTGTAATCAACATAAACAGTCTGCTACAATGACTTAGGACTACAGTTGCCATGAACAGTTTTTGCATTCAGGTATCCATCAGTAAACAGTTAATAACCTCAACAATGATAGAACTATAATTAATTGACTTTTTATTTCCAGGTTGGTTTCCCTTTTGTGTCTGGTTCCTCTCAAGGTTTCTTCCTCATTCCATCTCATAATTTTATTTGACCACTGTCTCCACTGGCTTGCTCATTAGGGATAAATTTATATGTACTGGTTTAAAAATTGAAAAATATAGTTAATAATAATAATTAATAACAATAACAGTAATCTGTTTATCTATTCTGTAAAGCTCCTTTGAGACCATGCCCATTGTTAAAAGTAATATACATTTTAAATTGAATTTAACTGAATTGAAAATCTCAGAAAAGCTGGGACAAGACCATATTTATCATGTGTAACCATATCATGGGTAGCATCTCCTCTTCTTTTAACATTTGTATATGTATATGTATATGTATATGTATCTTCTTCTTCTTCTTTCGGCTCCTCCCATTAGGGGTCGCCACAGCGGATCATCTGTCTCCACAACCCCCTGTCCTCTACATCTGCCTCTGTCACACCAACTACCTGCATGTCTTCCTTCACCACATCCATGAACCTCCTCCTTGTCCTTCCTCTTTTCCTCCTTCCTGGTAGCTCCATCCTCAGCATTCTCCTACCGATATACCCCATGTCCCTCCTCTACACATGTCCAAACCATCTCAATCTCGCCTCCCTCACCTTGTCTCCAAAACGTCCTACATGCGCTGTCCCTCTAATAAACTCATTTCTAAGCCTGTCAATTTTCGTCACTCCCAACGTAAACCTTAACATCTTCAGCTCTGCTACCTCCAGCTCCGCCTCCTGTCTTTTACTCAATGCCACTGTATCTAATTCATACAACATCGCAGGTCTCACCACAGTCCTATAAACTTTCCCTTTCACTCTTGCAGATACCCTTCTATCACAGATCACTCCTGTCACTCTTCTCCACCCACTCCACCCTGCCTGCACTCTTTTCTTCACTTCTCTAACACACTCGCCCTTACTCTGCACTGTTGACCCCAGGTACCTGAACTCTTCCACCTTCTCCACCTCTTCTTCCTGCAGCTGCACCACTCCACTGCCCTCCCTCTCATTCACACACATGTACTCTGTCTTACTCCTACTGACTTTCATTCCCCTTCTCTCCAGCACGTACCTCCACCTCTCTAGGCTCTTCTCAACCTGCTCCCTACTCTCCCCACAAATCACAATATCATCCGCAAACATCATAGTCCACCGAGACTCCTGTCTGACCTCATCCGTCAACCTGTCCATCACCACTGCAAACAGGAAAGGGCTCAGAGTCGATCCTTGATGCAGTCCAACCTCCACCTTGAACCAGTCTGTTGTTCCTACTGCACACTTAACAGCTGTCACACTGTCCTCATACATGTCCTGCACCACCCTCACATACTTCTTTGACACACCTGACTTCCTCATACAATACCACAACTCCTCTCTTGGCACTCTGTCGTATGCTTTCTCTAAATCCACAAACACACAGTGCAACTCTTTCTGACCTTCTCTATACTTCTCCATCAACATTCTCAAAGCAAATAAGGCGTCTGTGGTGCTCTTCTTCAGCATGAAACCATACTGTTGCTCACAGATGGTCACCTCTTCTCTCAGCCTGGCTTCCACTACTCTTTCCCATAACTTCATGGTGTGACTGATCAACCTAATTCCCCTTTAGTTACTGCAGGTCTGCACATCTTCCTTATTCTTTAAAACCCCTACCAGCACACTCCTTCTCCATTCCTCAGGCATCCTCTCACCTTCCAGAATCTTGTTAAACAATCTGGTTAAAAACTCCACTGCCATCTCTCCTAAACATCTCCATGCTTCTACAGGTATGTCATCTGGTCCAACCGACTTTCCATTCTTCATCCTCCTGATAGCTGCTCTCACTTCCTCCTTACTAATCCTGTCCACTTCCTGCTTCACCATCTCTACACCATCCAACCTTCTCTCTCTCTCTCTTTCTTGCTCTCATTTTCCTCGTTCATCAGCTGCTCAAAATACTCCCTCCATCATCCCAACACACTCTCCTCACTAGTCAACACATTTCCATCTCCATCCTTTATTACTCTAACTTGCAGCACATCGTTCCCAGCTCGGTCTCTCTGCCTGGCCAATTGGTATAAATCCTTTTCTCCTTCCTTAGTGTCCAACTTCTTATACAGCTCCTCATATGCCTTCTCCTTGGCTTTTGCCACATCCTTCTTTACCTGCTGCCGCATCTCTTTGTACTCCTGCCTACTTTTCTCATCTCTCTGTCGATCCCAATTCTGTTTTGCCAACCTCTTTCCCCTTATGCTCTCCTGCACTTCCTCATTCCACCACCACGTCTCTTTGTCTTGCTTTCTATTTCCAGATGTCACACCAAGTATCTTTCTAGCTGTCTCCCTCATCACTCCTGCAGTAGTCGCCCAATCATCCAGCACCTCTTCACCACCACCGAGCCCCTGTCTGACCTCTTCCCTGAACCTCACACTACAGTCTTCCTTCTTCAGTTTTTACCATCTAATTCTTCTTTCAGTCCTCACTCTCCTCCTCTTCTTCTTCACCTCCAAAACCATCCTGCAGACCACCATCCGATGCTGTCTAGCTACACTGTCCCCCGCCAACACCTTACAGTCTCCAATCTCCTTCAGGTTGCATCTCCTGCATAGAACATAGTCCACCTGTGTGCACCTTCCTCCACTCTTATACGTCACCCTATGATCCTCCTTCTTCTTAAAATAAGTGTTCACCACTGCCATTTCCATCATTTTAGCAAAATCTACCACCATCTGCCCTTCCACATTCCTCTCCTTAAAGCCATACCTACCCATCACCTCCTCATCACCTCTGTTCCCTTCACCTACATGCCCATTAAAGTCTGCCCCAATCACCAATCGATCATTCCTAGGTACATCATCTACCACTTCATCTAATTCACTCCAGAATTTTTCCTTCTCCTCCATCTCACAGCCGACTTGTGGAGCATAAGCACTGATGACATTTATCATCATCCCTTCAACTTCCAGCTTCACGTTCATCACCCTATCAGAAACTCTCTTCTTTATATGTATATGTATATGTATATGTATATGTCTGAGAACTGAGGAGACCAGTTGCTGAAGTTTTTGGGAGAGGAGTATTATCCATTCATATGTGATACATGATTCTAGATGCCCAACTGTCCTGAGAATACAGGACAGTTGTTTCCGATGTAGTTTCATGATGCACCAAATGTTTTTAAATGTTGAAAGGCCTGGACTGCAGGCAGGCTCTTCTATTACAACGCTGTGCAGTTGTAATAGATGCAGCATGCAATATATCATTGTATGGTTGAAACATGTAAGATATTCCCTTAAAAAGTTTATCTGAATGGAAGAATATGTTGCTCTTAAACCTGGATATACATTATGGATATTTATATTTCAGCACTGATAGTGTCTATCCAGATTTGAAAGCTGTATTTTCCATAGGCACTAATGCACCCCTCACCACCAGAAAAAATGTTTAGACTTCTTTACATATGACTTCATCTGCACATGATAGAGCTTTAATCTGCATTTGTGGATGACACAGCGATCTGTGTGCACAGACAATTATTTTTAGCATGCTTTTAAACCTATGCAATGATTTACATTACAGAAGCATGCCTGTTTTAATGCAGTTTTGTCTAAGAGCTTGAAAATTACAGGCATCCAAAAGTGATTTCTTCTAGATTTTCTGAAACCCTTCTTACTATTATGTTTTGCAGATGATGAACTATTTAAAGTCTTCACTTCAAGTCTTTTATGTTGTGAAATAATATTCTGAAATTGTTGCACAATTTGTGAACAGTTTTTTTTTTGCAGATTGGTGAACCTCTGTCCATTTTTACTTCTAAATACTCTGCCTCTATTAAATACTCTTTTTATACCCATTCATATTACTGGCCTGCTAAAAATTAACCTAATTTTTAGGTTAGTCTTTGTTGCCCATGTCCCAACTTTTTTTGAAACATGTTGCAGCCATAAAATAAAAAATAATACTAATTTTTATAATTACATAAAACTAAATTTACAAAAATAATTTGTAAAGGGTTAGGTCTAGGGTTAGGTTAGATTGCACATTGCTTTACATATTCAGTTACTTCTAACCACGTTGCAGGGCTGTTGATCATATATCAATCCCTGGATTATGGTTGTATATACAATAATTGAAGTTACTAACAAGCTAATAACCAACAATTTATACAGA
Organism: Silurus glanis; assembly: GCA_014706435.1. Lineage (NCBI taxonomy): Eukaryota > Metazoa > Chordata > Actinopteri > Siluriformes > Siluridae > Silurus > Silurus glanis. The sequence continues at coordinate 7,792,211 of JAAIIK010000023.1, forward strand.
GATGTTAAGGATTAGTAAAGTATTTTTTAAACTTGTACTTTTTGCAACAAAAAAAAAAAAAAAAAAGAAAAATTACCAATTAAAAACTTGAACCTTAAAAAATTAACCTTGAAAATTTCCAGCCAATTGCTATGGATGCTGCACACTTAGTGCCAGAATGTGTAGCTATGTGAGCATGACTTAGGCTTCGGTAGCAAATGCACCCTAACTCAATCCTAATCAGCCTGCTGACTTGGCATGCTGCTGCTGACCAATCAGTTAGACCTGGCACTAGCCTGCCAGTACAGAAATCTAGAACAGCTTTGGCGTTTTCTTTAACTGTACACAAGGCTTGAAATCAGAGAGAAATGGGCTTAAATTTTTAGTTGTAAATAATAATATCAATCACAAAGCAAACTGAAGACTAGCTGCTTGGTAGCAATAGGTTACTGATGCCCACCGTGCAGCATCTATATCAGATCAGTTGTACCTAATAAATAGGTCACACCGGCACAAAATTGAGCCATTTGACCCACAACTATCTTAGAGCCTCAACATTTGCATAGACTGCAAAGTTTAGTATTTTGTCCTAAGAGGTTAATTCCCTTTTGGACTGAGTAGTGACTGGGAAAAAGTAATGTTTAGAACAAACTCTACTCTTAAAAAAATCAAACCGCAGTGTATTACTTGGGTTCCTAAATTTGCCAGTGAGACTTTGGTTTCACCTTTTACTATTTTTTGGAACACCCTGATACTTTCTACTTACTGTTATACATGAATTGAGAGGTGTGGTACCCCTAGCCAGACTATCTGCACCTGCAGGTTTGGCCTGTCAGATCAGTGAGTGACTGGAATAATACCAAATGGTAGACCCCCAAATACATGGAACATGTAAACTCTCAGGTAGGATCTGTTCTGAAAACTTTGTGTGTTCTGATTTTATCTATGCATTGCTCAATGACTAAGTCTTACATTTTAATTAGGGTATCATGGATGAGGAAGTTCCTATTTACACTGACTGTGCAAACTTTGCAAACGTCTTCTTCATGCTTTGTAGGAAATGATAAAGCATCCAATGGGACTAATTCACCATCAAAGCTGAACCTTAAAAACCTGTTAAAATAAGAACTTATATAGAGTGTTAATTGCAGCAGAAAGTGTAACAGCTTTATTTAAATATATACAATAATATTGCTTTATATGTGTGTTTTATTTTATATTATCAAGCACCCCTTTTGGGCAATGGACAAAAGCAGTGAAAAAACAAAAGCAACTTGGAACATTAGATCATTGAACATTTGAAAAAAATTACAAAATAAATTAATGTAAGGGAAACTGAAATAAAATAAATAGGTAATGAAATGACTGTTTATCCAATTTTCATATCTACTGAAATATGTGACATACAAAATGAAAGACCTTAATAGTAACCAAATGTTTGAATGATTAGACCGTCCCCCCTTAAATACACAAGTCCCTTTATGTGCTTTATAAACTACGAACATGACATTTCTTGGACTGCATTACTTTCTTACCAGGTTCAACATTTTATTTTTATTTTTTCTCAAGAGACCTCTCTGCATCATATAAATGTAAGATGACATCTGCCATATGATATTTTTTTTAGGTTCACTGAAAGGATCTGTTACATGGACTGGTAAGACTGGATTTCTCATATGGTCACCACTGAACTGAGATGGTAGGTGATTACTCAAACTGCCTCTTCTAACGGCTTGATCAGGTGCAGAATCACTTGGCTTATATTATCTAAAACATTTCTGTATATGATCTCTCAGATAATTAAATTTTTACATGCCAGTTTAAATCATCATTAGACTTTGAGTCTTCTTTAGGCACTGAAATGATTCAGTCTGGTTCTGTGCCATGAAAATGGGTCCGGCTTAATGAGTTTAATAGGTTCTGTCAAATACCAAAAAGGACTCAAAATATCGTTGTGTAAAATAAATGCCGGACCATATTGTCCTTAAGGTTTTCTTACATAGGCTCTGGTCAGCTCAGTTGTCAATGTTCATAGTGGATGATTGCAGTTTCAGTGGCAAAAAACAATAGAAAGCAAGTCCAACTATCTACAGAGTCACTATGAATCAGTATTAAATCAATAGCATCCGTAAAATGTACATGGACTACATACACAATTTTCAAACCAAGACTTCCTTATTTTGTGGACTCTTTGCAAGTTCATCACATTTCAGCTACTAGCTGGGCATTATTCAGACAAGTTGGTAACTTTCCATCAAGTTTGAGTTGAGGTTTTTTACATACTGCAGGCACAATGTAGGCTCCGAAACCCTAACAGGCAAAGCAAATGCATTGTTGTAAGATAATCTAGGTTGTTTACTGGACATCTGTTTAAGTCACATGTTCCGTTCAACTGTTCAAGTCACTACTTATTAGAGCTCTTTGATTATGTTAGATAGAACATCTCTTTACTGTATAAAACAGTTAATTAAACAGTTAATTGAAAAGGTGACCCTACTGTTATATATATCAGATTATTAAAAGATAAGAAATCCATCAAGACCTAACTCCATCGGTCTTTAAGTTTAAATGCTGACAAGAAGTGTATCCTTTTCTGGCTGATGCTGCTATCTGACACAAATAATAAATGTATATACAAAAAAAGAAAACAATCTTCTCAACATAAAAATCCATTTTCCCCAGTAGCAGAATAGTACATTCAGCACTTGAATAATGTGGAGGTTGTCCACCTGCCTCAATATAAAGCATGATCTTTCCAATAGCAGGGTCAGGCTTCTGATGCTTAATGATCTCGTCCTGGCTAAAGCTAGGCAACGTTACACCTTTGCTGACATATTAAAGATCATCAGGCACAGCTTTTGGATGGAGTGCAAGTGATTGAAATAATCACTTGTGCAAATGATGCATCATAGTAGTGCTATTCACTAGTTGGGCAAAGGGAATGTTTCTTGTAGATGTCTCAAGATAAATCTGATAGATAAAACACAAAGATAAAACATTGTGTGAGAAAAGAGAATGATACTGTAAATTATGTTGGTTCGGGTTGTGGTTATGTTGAAAGTTGGTCTCCATCCGGACTGTGCTTTCTAGCTCTACACTAAATGTTAAAGTTAAACTTTGATAATGCAACAAAGCAGTAATAGTTTAAGGCATCAAGATTTACGTAAGTAGGTATGTAGTAATGAGAGTTATTGTCTGTCATTTCATTATTACAATGAATTGTGTTGGCTTTCTTTTGGCCTTTTTTCATTTTTGGATAGCTGTTTCTTTTTAAGCATAGATGTCACTGCCTAGTTTGAATCTTGCAAGTAATACTTCATTATTGTGTATTCAAACTTTTAAATTAATTCAACTGTGTATAGTGCAAATTCTGTAGCAAATTGGAAACCAGCTTATTCACCAAAGTGTTCATTATGATGGAATAATTAAACAAATTATCAATCAGCCTGCTACAGATGCGATGGGATGTGATAGCTGAAGAATAAATGAAAATATGGTCTGGCAAAAAAAAGATTAAGGAAATAGTTAGGAACTGTGGCATAGACTGGGCCAAAACAAGGAGGGAGGACTATTGGGGAAAAGTGGAGAAAGAGAAGGAAGTTCAAATACTTTTATGCATTTTCTTTTTTCAGCTGACTTTGTAAGCTTAGTATTGTAGAGCACAGTATGGTGAGTGGGCAGCACGTGGTCATGCTACAAGTGATGCAAAAAACTAAGATCACTGAGAGAAAACACAAACATAACAATTTTACATTATTTATAATATCATTGCTAGTCTTGCCAGAGTCCTTAATTGTATACTGTGCACAATATACTGTAATGGTACAAGGACATACCTAATAACCTGGGCCCAAAGCGAGATCCATAAAAAGACCCTTCTGAAATGTTGGTGTGTAAGAGCTTGGGTGACCAGTGCACAGAAACCTAATCTCAATTGTTCTGAACACCTTTGACACTGTACCACTTACACAGAGAAGTGAAGACTATTGTAGCAAAAAATGGGACCTATTCAATCTTAATGTCCAAGGTTTTAGTAGGAAAGGTCAATACTCAAGTATCCAAATAATTTGGGCTATATACTTTATATCGTCATTAGCGGTTCATGGTTATCCTGTTCTGTGCTTTTTACACTTAAGAAAACCCATTTAATTTCATCATATAGACCCCATGGACCATCATGGCAGAAATGTGACTCTTAGTTAATTTTGAATACTTCAATATTTTTATTCCAGAAACAATGAAAGTCTCTATGTGAAACCTTTAACATAGTATTATCATATCAAACAGGGTTCAGCTTATAATGTTTATTAATGTGGTCAAATGTAATTTAAAGAATTATGATCATTATCCTGTATGTGCAACAAATCATTGTGTCAACGATTCGCCATTAAGCCTGTTAATGCCATACAAAAGATAGATCTTAAATCTAACTCAATGCATTACATTTTTCTAATGACTATAAAATTATGAATCATCATGACTGAAATGTAGTCAAAGCCAAATTATCATCACTAGCAGCTAATTCTTGGATTTTGCTTTGTTTTTGTAACTAATGCTTTGGTAACTATGCATTAGGCTTGGATTAGGAACTGTAAAGCTGCAGACATGCTAAAGCAGGAGTTCATCCAAAAGATGGCGACAGAGAACGACTGAAGAAGGATAGCGCAGCAGAAGGTTGTACCGCAGGGCATGCACTTCCACGATCATTTCAATTTCACTGTAAATGCTATTTCACAACTAGGCCTGGAAACGAACTCGAGAGCATAGACAAACCCCAGCATGCTACTGTTAGACAGCGAGAAAGAGGTTTATACGTTTCAATTTTTTTAAAGATAAAAAATAAAGACAAGTAAATAAATACAAGAACAACAACAACAAAAATAATAAATAAATAAATAAATAAATAAAAAAATAAATAAATAATCATAATAATTATGATAATAATAATAATAATAATCGCAATGTGTGATGATGCTTTCCAACTAAACAAACAGACACACAGACACACAGACACACACACACACACACACACA
>JAAIIK010000023.1:7821422-7834165 GCA_014706435.1 Silurus glanis
AGATAGATAGATAGATAGATAGATAGATAGATAGATAGATAGATAGATAGATAGATAGATAATATGACATTTGCAGTAACAATGTTTTGGTGAACACACTAGACTTGATGAGTAAACACTTATTTGCCACATTATTTAAACATGATATTATATATATATGTATGATGTATATGCATTGTTTGCCCTGTATGGGCTTTTGCATTTTGTTCTTATTTTTTATTTCTATGCATTATGAGACAATAGTCTCAGCAAAGATGGCAAAAACATGTGACCTTGCATGCAAATCTGACTTGATTAACCAGCTCCACTGCTCTTTAATAGTCAGTTTGTGTGTGTGTGTGTGTGTGTGTGTGTGTGTGTGTGTGTGTGAGGGAGAGAGAGAGAGAGAGAGAGAGAGAGAGAGAGAGAGAGAGAGAGAGAGAGTTAAAGATACACCCATGCAGGCAGGTGTCACACAAACTAGCTGACAGTTTGACTTCAAAGGAAGAAGATCCCCCCTCTCTCTTTTTTACACACACACACACACACACACACACACACACACACACACACACACAAACCATTGAAGACACAACTGCTTAAGGAGAATAGAATGTAATAAAAAAATCTAACAATATTACAATTGTGCAGTAATGTACATGTATGCTTCCTGACTATATAAAATATATACATATAATACAGTGGTATATTAGAGTATTGTTTTGCAATGATTTGTTTAGGCCAATAAAAAGTCAGACCATGCTCATTGAACATCAACAGTATGGGATTTAATAAGGACACAATGGAACATCCAGATCACAGATCACATTCTCATCTTTAAAATACAGAAGTAAAACAATGCAGGTAAAATGTGCAGAAATTAATCTATGCTTACATCTTCAAACTGGGTCATTTGAATATTGTCGTTTCAAAATTACCAGCTTTTGAAGTGAAACACCCGAATAATAAGTTATTTTTCTAGTTTACTATTCATGTTATGCAATAATTCTGACTTCAAACATATGCCTCAAGTGTATGTCTGTCATTACCTCACACAGACCCATAAGCCCTCATTCACAAACCAGAGGCAAAACTACGAGTAACCGCATCTACCCTTTACCGTTACTGTAACGTAAACAGTGATAGTAGGTGTGCTCTGGAACTTCTTCTTCTTCTTTCGGCTTCTCCCATTAGGGGTCGCCACAGCGGACCATCCATCTCCAAATCCCCCTGTGCTCTACATATGCCGCTTTCAAACCAACTACCTGCATGTCTTCCCTTACCACATACATAAACCCCCTCCTTTGCCTTTCTCTTTTCCTCCTTCCTGGTGGCTCCATCCTCAGCATTCTCCTACCGATATACCCCATGTTCCTCCTATGCACATGTCCAAACCATCTCAATCACACCTCCCTCACCTTATCTCCAAAACGTCCTACATGCGCTGTCAATCTAATAAACTTGTTTCTAATTTTGTCCATCCTCATCACTCCCAATAAAAATCTCAACATCTTCAACTCTGCTACCTCCAGCTCCACTCTTGTCTTTTAGTCAATGTCACTGTCTCTAAACTATACAACATCGCAGGTCTCACCACAGTCCTATAAACTTTCCCTTTCACTCTTGCAGATACCCTTCTATAACAAATCACTCCTGTGACTCTTCTCCACCCACTCCACCCTGCCTTCACTCTTTTCTTCACTTCTCTAACACAATCTCCATTACTTTGCACTGTTGACCCCAGTTGGAGGAGTTTAGGTACCTAAATTCCTCCAACTTTACCACCTCTTCTAGTCAAATAAAGTTAAGTCAAGTTTATATTTATAACGCTTTTCACAACAGACATTGTCTCAAAGCAGCTTTACAGAATTTAACAGTTAAGGTAAACGATGTGTATTTATCCCTGATGAGCAAGCCATGTCGACTGAGGCAAGGAAAAACTCCCTTAGATGTTATGAGGAAGAAACCTTGAAAGGAACCAGACTCAAAAGGGGAACCCATCCTCATTTGGGTGAAACCAAGAGTGGTATTATAGTCTGCATATAGTCTGCACTGCATTCCCACTCATTCACACACATGTACTCTGTCTTACTCCTACTGACTTTCATTCAACTTCTCTCCAGCATGTAACTCCAGCTCTCCAGGCTCTTCTGAACCTGCTCCCTACTCTTACCACAAATCACAATATCATCCGCAAACATCATAGTCCACAGAGACTCCTGTCTGACCTCGTCCCTCAACCTGTCCATCACCACTGCAAACAGGAAAGGGCTCAGAGCTGATCCTTGATGCAGTCCAACCTCCACCTTAAACCACTTAAACATTTTTTTAATTTTCTATTTGCAGATGTCACACCAATTACCTTTCTAGCTGTCTCCCTTATCACTTCTGCAGTAGTTGCCCAATCATCCAACACCTCTTCACCACCACCAAAGAGCCACTGTCTGACCTCTTTCCTGAACCTCACACTACAGTCTTCCTCCTTCAGTTTCCACCATCTTATTCTTCTTTCAGCCCTCACTCTCTTCCTCTTCTTCTTCACCTCCAAAACCACCCTAAAGACCACCATCTGATGCTGTCTAGCTACACTATCCCCTGCCAACACCTTACAGTCTCCAATGTCCTTTAGGTTGCATCTACTACATAGAACATAATCCATCTGTGTGCACATTCCTCCACTCTTATACGTCACCCTATGCTCCTCCTTCTTCTTCTTAAAATAAGTATTTATTTAAGTATAAGTATTTCCATCCTTTTAGCAAAATCTACCACCATCTGCCCTTCCATGTTCCTCTCCTTAAGACCATACCAACCCATCACCTCCTCATCTCCTCTGTTCTCTTCACCTACATGCCCATTAAAGTCTGCCTCAGTCACCAATTGTTCATTTCTAGGTGCACCTTCTATCACTTCACTCCAGAATTTTTCCTTCTCCTCCATCTCACAACCCACTTATTGAGCATAGGCACTGATGACATTTATTATAACCCCTTTAACTTTCAGCTTCACATTCATCACCCTATCAGAAACTCTCTTCACCTCCACTACATTCTCCTTCAGAATCACCCCTACACCATTTTTTTTCCCATCCACACCATGAAAGAACAGTTAAAACCCACCTCAAATGTTCCTGGCCTTACACCCTTTCCACTTGGTCTCCTGAACACACACCATATCTACCTTTCTCCTCTCCATCATATCAGCTATCTCTTTTCTTTACCAGTCATAGTACCACCATTTAAAGTACCCATCCGAACCTCCACTCTACTAGATTTAACCTTTTTCTGCTGTCTCTGTAGATGTCTTCCTCCTCTTCTTCTCCTCCTTCTGCCAACAGTAGCCCAATTTCCACCGGTACCCTGTGTACACCTGTGGCGGTCATTGGTAACCCAGGCCTCGACCAATCCGGTATGAATTTCTCATTCATGATTCACATATTTGATTTGGAACATGTTTTACGCTGGATGCATTTCCTAAAGCATCCCCCCCATATCTGGCCTTGGGACCGGCACTAAGAGTGCACTGGCTTGGGCAACGCTAATGGCAGGTTTAGGTGGACTCATTTCAGCTTCAGCCTCCCATTACTCTCTCAACATTCTGGCATTAATCAAGTGCTGGAAATCTCTGTCTATCCTCCATACTCCATGTAAAACCGGCAGGGGTGGCAGCACAAATTTGTTGTTGTCTCGAAGATGATGCTTTATATCTCTCAATCATTTATCATATTTTGAATTTCATGCTGTTACTGGTACCTCTTAAATCAAGCTCTGCATTATTGTCATCTACCGTACTGTCCGCCTTTTCTCTCATTTGTGTTGCTTCTCACTGACATTTAACAGCTGCACCTGACACACAAGGGAATGTCAATGCCCTTGACCTGGTTTTCAGCCACCCCTGAAGTTTTTGCTACCCTCTATGATGAGAATATTGGTAAAATCTACCAGACTCTCATCTCTACCTCAACTTGTACACTACACTCTCAGGGTTTTCCTTCTTTCTTACTAACTCTTTCTCTAATCTATCAACAGAAGAGATCATGCAAGTCATATTGTCCTGTAATCCCACCACCTGCCCACTGGATCCAACATGTTTTACAGTCTTCTGGTCATCTCACAAGATGGCCTTCCCTTCATCATTACCATCATCAATGGCTTCATAACAGAAGCTGCATGCTGCTAGATCTGTCATCAGTCCTTATCCTCCTTGACCCATCTGCAGCATTCATGATAGCTAACCACATGACTAGTTTGACCAACCTGAAGAGTCTTTGAATTCATGCTACAGCTTGCCTTTACTTGGCTTCCTACATGGAAGATTGCCCATATCTGGTGACATGAAGAGGATCCATACCTGCTCCACAAAGACTCTCCACTGGTGTCCCACAAGACCCAGTACCCAGTCCTCTCCTGTTCTCAATTAATACTGAATATCTTGTGGAGGTCATATCCTCACATGGGTTTTATATATTACACAGGTATTACACATGGGTTTAATATATTATATATATTTTTACATATTATGTGACTTTCAACTAATACTCTCCAGACACTCTTGTTTCACAGCATATCGGGGAGATATCTTATCATAGAAGACAACTCATAAACTGAAGCTTAATCCCACCAAAAATAAACTGCTGTTCATTGCATTTGATTTATCTCTACATTAAGATCTTGTGATCTCTATGGACAACTCTCTGATCTTACATTCAGTCACTGTAACAACCCTGAGGTAAAAATTGACAATCATTGTCATTTTCATTTCACACTGCTAATAGAACATGATTATGTTGATTTCTCCTTTACAACATTAGGATAATCCATCTGTTCCTGTCCACATAGGTGCTTGATCACTCCATTGTCATCTCAAGACTGTTCCACTGCAGCTTGATCCTCACAAGTCTGCCTCTGAAACTCCTGGCAGGTTTGTCTGCAACTGATCCAGAATGGTTTATCTGCAACTGATCCAGAATGTTGCTGAACAAACTGTTTTCAACATTCCTAGATTTTTTAACACCACCCCACTGCTACATTCCCTCCATCAGCTTTCTGTAGGTGTCCACGTCATATTTCAAACATTGATGCTTGTCTACAAAGTCAAAAACAGACCAGCACCTCTCTAATTTTTTAGGGCTTATCTCACCCAGCCCTGCACCACATTTCCTCTAATCCTCAACCACTGCTTGACTTGTCCACCCATCTCTCTGGATACAGTGAAGGCATGCTTCTAGATTCTTCTCTGTTCTGGCACCAAGGTGGTGGAATCCACTTGTTGTCTGAACGGCTAAGTCTTTAGCAGTCTTTAAGTGACATCAAAAGACCTACCTTGTGCAGAGAATCCTAAATTTGCACCTCTTTTTAAAAATAAACTTTGTATCTATTTTCTCTCCCAACAGAGATTTAAATATATAGTATTCTTATTCTGTGTCCTAATTAACCAGCATTAGAATGTATTTATTGATGGAGACTTCAAAGCACTTTGTAAGTTGCTCTGGATAAGAGTGTCTGCCAAATACAATGAATGTAGATGTAAATGTAATAAGAATAGCATGCCTGTAAAGCATGCATATTTGTATTTTTTTTCCTGTGCCCTGCTGTCTGAGGCTATTTACTCTAAAGCAGTGAATAGATTTGAAGATGTGGGGTGAAAAGACAAAGAGCAGGATAATAGCCTGGAGCTACCATGCTTAAAGTCATGCCATTTCCGGTCATGTCAGCCAGTTCCAAATAAGTTACTTATAAGCATTTATTGATGCACAAGGGTGGCATCTGCTCTTCTGCTCTGGATGCAGTTAACTCAAACCTTATAATTCATTCAAATATTGAACTTTTTCCTTGTCACTTGGTTGTTTTTGCAAATCTCAAAACATGAATCTTCTAAATGCCATAATTAAAGTGATTAAATATTTGTAATGATGTTTGGCATGATTCCACTATGGCAAGAGAAACAGTGAAGAGCATTGATTAAAAACACAACAACAACAACAACAAAAATAATAATATAATTAGAAGAAGAAGAAGAAGAAGAAGAAGAAGAGGAAGAAGAAGAAGAAGAAGAAGAAGAAGAAGAAACCGTTAAACTAAAGTAAAAACACATTTAAATCTTTGCCTTGACAAATAGAATTAAAGCATAAGCATGAAGTAAGGGACAGTGCAGGAAGGGACAATCATAAAGAACTGAAACTGGCAGAGGTTGTATCAGAGATATTTCTTTTAAATGCCTGCACATAATTTTTTTAATGCATATTTTGGCACAGATTGTGTTTGTGTTTATTCATGAACACACAAAATTCTATTCTATATAAGATGATGGATGTTTACAGTTAGCTTTGGGCTACAGCGTTGGCATTCTTAGATATTTGTGAAATGTTTTGTGGTCTTGACATGACAGAATGTGTTTCTTGTGCAGTATATTTTAAAAAAGCTACTGCTGACTTCATTATGGGTGAAAATTTACATTTGTATGTAGGTGGATTTCCAGAACTTGACAGATGAGGCAAACTTATTTTGGACATTTTAGCTTGAGTCAGAGGCTGTGTGACTATCGTTAAACCCCAGGAGTGGAAACACCCACTAAGTAGTATGGATCAAGCCTAGGCCAGTTCTGCCAAATCATATAGTTCATCAGCAGGAGCTCAGTAGGCTGAGATGTGACCAAAGCCACCATCCCCTTCAAACAATGGGCAATAGTCTACAGGACATGGCTAAGCAGCTGGGCGTCACATATCCTTAATGGGGGCAGAGGCCCTCCAGACAATCCCACAATGCATTATCTGTTCCTTTAAGCACTGGAAGGTTGTCAGGGGGTAGAGGGCTGGCAATCATGTGGTGACTTATGTGGGCAGGCATCACCAGCAGCTGAACTGAGAAAAAGAGAGCAGTTATATGTTAGAGTCAGGGTGGGGAAGCTTGTAAAGAAAGCATCACATTCTCATGCATTGTACAGAAGGACAAAGAAACCTCATTTTGGCTGATTTATGCTGAATTTGCAAAGTGGAAGGTAAATAGAGTGCATGTCATGTTAAATGAATATAAGCAGAAAGTAGCTTTACAAACATTTATCACACAGTATTGGATTAAAACATTGTCTTATCTACAGTGATATTGATATGTTGTTAGTTGACTGAGCTCCATCTGTCAATTGGAAAAGAATACTTTCTTAAGCAGTTCAGTGTCAATTTCTGTATTAACTATAAAGGTAATTTGCCTCCACTATCATTTCAAGTTTAAGCAGACACAAATGTACTCATATACTCTATTTTAAGCACTCTGCCCAGGTTCTAGCATATAGCATGTACTTGTTAAGTTCCCACATTTACCAGCTTTTGCAATTCCCTGTTACTGATCACTGAGTACGCTTAGGTGTATAGACTTTTTTTCTGTCCTTCTGAGGAAACTATTAATTGCTCTATGTAGAACCCACCCACAGAGGGTTTCCTTTTCAGAAAAATCCAATTAACAGCCATTCACTGGACCATTGAAAACCCCTCTCAGAGTGTTAGAACCATAACCCGAATTATCTGCATTTATATGCACTTTATGTATGATTCAAACCTAATTTATGAATATTATGGGGAACACTTTTTGTTATTGTTGCTGTAATAATGGGTGCCTTGTAACTGCGGTCAGAGTTTAACATGTAGCTAACATTCATGACATTACAATGCTTGTTCCTATAGTGAGAGCATTAAGATCCAATTTAAAATGATTCCACAGAGTATTTTGAATAGAACAGAAACCTGGAAGAAAAAATCTACAGGACCCTTGGGGTACTAGTGTGATTTTACACTTGCTCCTGTATGTCTAGAAAGGTGGAAGCACACATTTATGCAGAATGTCTATGAATGCTTTAAAATAAAAGGTCCTTTAACTGAAACTAAGAGGCCTAGCTTAAACCTGTTCCAGCATGACATATGGGTCTGATAACCTGGTATCCACATCTTTTTTTTATAATATAATGTACTGTATCTCTTTATGCGTGCCATATTAGCAAATGTATAAGAGAACAGGATGCTAAAAGAAAAATGTACGTTGCATATGTCAATGCCTATCCCAACCTCACTAACCACTCTGAAAACTCTACATCATTAGGTTTGTTTATTTATAAGACTAGCTGTCTAAGCCCATAGAGAGTTTGTTGTGTTGCATGCAGTGAATTAGCACTGAATATATGGGAAAAAAACCACAAATTATTGAAATGATTCAAAAATTACTTACAAACTATTCTTCCATTGAACAGATTTAGACAGTTTTGCTACGATGAAATGTTAACCAAGTACCCCCCATTAACACAAATGAGTGTCCTGCAATTGAGGACACACAAATTCTTCTTTTATTAAGTATCTTTTCTGAAACTATATAAAATGTCACAGCCTATCCTCTCACCTTTTTTACTAATCTGTGGACACTGCAGAAAGCCTCAAACAAGATGTTCAATGCTCAGACAGGGTTCATGGCAAGTTCAGCCTGTCTTTAACCACAATCTTATGATCATATTTTGATGGCACATTAACCTTTTCTTTAGGAGTGTGTAGCAGAGTGATGGATCCAATTCAAGTTGGTACTGAGAGTAATATGGAGTGATGAATTTCTGATACTTCAATCCCAAATAGAAGTAGGGTCCTCTTGTCACCCACTGTCGTATCACTTCAAAAAAGGAAGTGAATAGATTAGGTAGACATCTATCATGATTTTGTCAGATCCTGACCCCATTACAATTAGAAGCACAGATGTCGTTTCAATGAGCACTATGTTCATAGCATGGTTAGACCTTTATCCTTTTCTTTCCTTTCTCTTAGGGTTTCCATATTAGTGATTTAATATTTTGTGTTTTTCTCTTTCCAATATTCATCTAACCTCTTCCATCTTTTCTATGCCCACTTGGACATGAGATCTGGGATTACACACTCTTGAGATGAAATGACCCAGAGCTTCTTAATCTATAGCCCTGCCAGTCCGACCCTTAGAAACACATACTCCTGACACATAACATAACTGTAAAAGGGTGTCTTGTTAGCATTTTTTTCTTTTTCTTTTGTTTTTCTTATGATGGCCAGAATGGAAGGTTACTCTGTCACATTTAGGCCATCTAAAGGCTACACAAAATATAGCAATAAATACTTTCATATTTCTTAAATATCACAGATTCTTAGAACTTAAAGGCATTGATTCCTACATTATATTCCTAGCTGTCCTGAACTCAGCCAAAAATATTGTCTTTATCCATGTGTGGTTAGGACAGTGGGAGAGACAAGAAAATAGACTACTCATGACTTATCACTTTAACACTGTTTCTTAATTACCCCCACATTGGATCAGACTACCCCCTCAAGAGCTTCCTTCTAGGAAGCCCCATTGTGTGAGTGAGCAGCATATGCTTTGAGTTAACCTCTGCGACAGGCCCTTCCCTAACCCTGTCTATCCATCAAGGTGCCCCCCTTCTTGGCCAGCCCTTAGTCACGCCACATTGGGGCAACAATTCTTTAGCCGTGGTGGCTAATTCACATGGGTGACTCTCTGGTGGGACCTAAGCAAATCCTAGAGGCCCAGCGGCTCCGACCAAAGCCTGACCATCCCAGGAGGGCATCCACAGGAACCTCTGGAGCTCTGACTAGCACAATCCTAATGCTGTGCTAAGACAAAGGAGTAATTGTAGTTCCTTATGGGGAGACTAGGACGCCACATGTTTCTTTCCCATAATTATCAATCTGGCAGGCAACTCTGTACTCTCAAAGCAGTGACAAGATCTTAGAGATATCAGATAAACACTGATGGTGGTCTCAGAAACAGTGAGAAATCATTGTTGGATATAGACTGGCAGATCTGTGAACGGACTTATTAATGAGGCAGCAAAAACAAAAATGACTTAACAACTGCTTTATATATACTACAGAATAATTACATAAGATCAATTTCTTATGTGATTATTTTCATTTACATTTACATTTGCGGCATTGAGCAGACGCCCTTTTCCAGAGTGATGTACAAAAATGCTTTGAGTCTCCATCAATGTATAAATCTACACTTGTATGCTAGATTACAATTGAAGATACATCAGTCTTTTTTAAACAAAGCAAAATTATTCATCTTTTTTTTATAATTGATATTATGAATAAAGACTCTAATTGTAAAGGCTGTTATTATATAGTAAGATTAGTATGTTAAATTAGTATGTTTGACCTCAAAGCTGCTGAATACCTTTGGGATGAATTGGATCTCTGACTGCACCCCAGGCCTCACCCTACATCAGTATCTGACTTAACTAACACTCTTGTGGCTGACTGAGCAGAAATCTCCACAACCACACAACATAATATTGCACATATTACTGCATTACTGCAATATCTTATGTGCACACTGTCATAAAAAGGGGAACATAACAAATATAAAAAACTCTAAATTAAAAATTATTTTAAAAGACTTTCATTTTCACTTAAATTGTTGTCAAAAGTTTGAATGATATTTGTTGTTGCATTAAATTAGGAAAGAAATTTTCAAACCGACTATCTGTGTTAATATTGTAATATGTAATATTCTTCAAAAATGTTTTACTAAATTAATGGTAGTGAAATCATCAGAGCACATGGCTGTCTATTCATTTCAGTTGCAGAGAAAGTGGAAGAAGAGGCATTAATTTGAAAGGAAGCACCTTTTATTATTATTTTATTACAAATCAAATTGAACCCAGCCATTAAGGTTGCACAAGCCAGTGCACTCTTAGTGCCGGTCCCAAGCCCGGATAAATGGGGAGGGTTGGGTTAGGAAGGGCATCCAGCGTAAAACATGTGCCAAATCGAACATGCGGATCACGAATACGGATGATCCGCTGTGGCGACCCCTAATGGGAGAAGCCGAAAAAAGGTTTTTATTACAAATCAAATTGAGGTAGCTAGTCAGCTAGTCAACATGCTATTAAGTAAACATGATTTTTTTAGGATCAGCAAAATAAACAGAACATTTATCCACGTTGTCTTCAAAATGTCACTTACTAGACATTAATATCTTGCATATAGAACTGTTATATAAGCAATTTTGCACTTGTCCTGATATTGATCTCACCCTGTGGGCTTGTGCCTATGGCAAATCACAGCTATGTTAATATTCAGTATAACCGTACTCTTGCTTGTGCAATATTGCTTAAATATATAAGCATAATGTTTCCCAGTCAACACTTCATAGAAATCTCTCTATTTATATGTGTAGCGGTCTATACAGACACTTAATGGATTTCATGTTCTGGGCTCTTGATGTTAATGTTACTTGCACACAATCCTCCTTCTATTGTATTACATTGCATGCTTGTAGCTATGATGAGGCAGTAAAGTCATTGACTACCCTTCACTAGAGAAGCTGCTGATAATTAAAAGTTCTCGACCCCTGCAAGGCCCTTAGGGGTTGGGGGCTGGGAGTCAGTCGACACGGAGCCAGGCTGTACTACTCAGCCACCAATGAGCCATGGCTGCCACACATTCACAGACCAATTGATCAGCGGCTGAACCTCCACTACTGATTGGTCACTGCTGATTGAAGCTGCAGAGATGAAATCACCTTCAGCCTGCAGGCAGGCAGTTGTGCTCCCACTGTAAATACACAGCCTATTTATTTCAGAAGAGAGAGCGAGAGAGAGTGTATGTGTGTGTGTGTGTGTGTGTGTGTGTGTGTGTGTGTGTGTGTGTGTGTGTGTGTGTGTGACTCTTAATGCGTGAAAAGGAAAGGTAGATATAGATCTAACCAAAATAAAACATGTACTTGTCTTAAATGTTTCTCTCGCAAAGATGGATGCAATCCAACACTAAAACAGTAAAAGTCTTTCTGATATGAGTAGTGACAATAGGATATGAATCAAAAAGTTGACATCCTTTACACAGAAATTTTCATGAGCTGAAATTGGTTTCTAATAGAATGGCGGATACTACAATCCACAGCTTGGAAAAATCGACATAAATGAAGAAGTGTATTTAACAGTTGCAACTTTTGGAATCTGATCAAAAAGCAGAGAAGTGTAAATAAAAACTGTGTAAGTCTATTGCATTCTGAATCAAATGGATGTTTGCATTTTTGTTTATTCTAAGACTATGTGAAAGAAATGAAACATGATTGCAGATGTGTCCTGCAGTAGGTGAGCATCAGTGCCTTCTTCTTTCCTTCCCTCTCTTCAACAAGTGTGAAATAAAAGATGTTTAATACCGATTAGCTTTAAACAAACAGCCACCTGCCTGAGGGTGTGGAACATGTAGGGAGGCACTCTGATGATATCAGGCAGGTGAGGCCATCATAGTACAATAAGCATTCAGCACTTCAGTGCTACTGCAGAGGGTGCTTAAACAGATGCAACACAGAACACATTAAATCCGCTCCTTAACAGAAAAAAGTATGCTAGAATTACTAATAAGCCTGATTTTAACCCACAAAACCCACCCGCAAACAATGCAAACCAATAGCTACTTCTTATACATTTCTATTTCTAAAATTCATTTATTATAATTGTATGCTTTCTGTGTAATAACAGCTTAAATCTAGCTCTTAAGCATTATCCAATAAAAAAAATGTTTCTTCAGGAATAGTTCATTTGTCTCACAAAGACTTTGAATGTGCAATACCTTAATATTTAGAAAATGATCACTAATGTTTACATTTTCAATACTTTATTTTATTTTTATTTTTACGCACCTTAAGGACTGAAACTTAATTTTGTTGTACCCTGTGCACTGACAGTAAAGAAATCTATCTATCTATCTATCTATCTATCTATCTATCTATCTATCTATC
>JAAIIK010000023.1:7847980-7861245 GCA_014706435.1 Silurus glanis
AGATAGATAGATAGATAGATAGATAGATAGATAGATAGATAGATAGACATCTCTGTTATTTTGCCAACTGAAGTCTCAGTTCAGAATACAGTAGTTTAAGACCACTGTGTGATAAAATGGTAAAGTGTGTTTTGGGGGTTTTAAAGACAATAAGTAGTCTTTTTCTTTCTATCCTTGCCTCATTTAATTTCCTTCCTTCAAATTCAGTACTCAGGTCCTGGTGGTCTGGCTTCTCCCGCTGCAGAGCACTGTGGGCCAGCGCAGTGACTGTGGCCTCAGGCAGCTGCTGTTCTGGGTCCACATGACCCAGCTCTCACAGATGTTCCCTGCTTGATAGCATTCTCTCTGCCCACTTCTGGAGCTGTAGGTGACCAATCAGGGTACCTCTTGTGTGAGGTGCCAGTGCCCCATTGGCTTTTGAACAGTGACGTGTGGCAAGCAGGTGGGAGAGATAGGCAATGGGCATCTAATGCAGAGAGCATGAATAATCAGCCAAAAGTGCTCCCAAAGAGTTGAGGCAGCCTAGTAGAGAAGCACACAAAAAGATCAGGGGGCAAAAAAGCTACTGCTCCAACACCTTTTGGTGGAAAGTGATGACACCCAGGAGAACAGCTGATATGATTTATTTGTTCCATTGGTTCTAGACCTGGTTGCATGGTTATGGATTTATATATAAAAAATATGACAAATGACTGAAGCAAGCAGTGCTTTAGAATGTTCTGTTTTCGTTGTATTTTTTTTTTCGTTTTTTTTTATCATTTATTTAGTTTATTTAATATTTTAAATGTATAATTGTAAAAGTGGTCAAATGTGCATTGCTGTGAAATGAAGACATCTGGGAAAACAGCTGATCTGAATTATTTGTGCCATTGGTTCAAAACCTGGTGGCAGGTTTACGGTTTATTATACAAAAATATATTTTCACACAATCACACAATCTTTGTGACGCAGCTATGTGACCTTTTTGTTGACAACTTTAACAATGTGAAGACATACATAGAATAAAGTAATTACTATTGTATTATTTATAATTAATCACATTTAAACTAAATTAAAAGCCAATGAATCGGGAATCAAATGGATTGCTGTCAGGCTGAGGAGTCACACCTCTTTCAGTAAATGTCTCATCAGATCTCAAACAATATCTTAACCTCTGTAAAGGTTAGTCATCATAATCAACTCAATGCCTTAATATGCTGGTTTTAAGATTTATCACAACCTTCAAGAGGCCAATAAATAATGATGTCATGGGTGAGTTTGTATATTTGGGGTGTTTTCTTTTGCCATGCAGCCACCACTGTTCCTCAGTTAATCATTTAACTAAATTAATGATCTGATTGTGTATCAAGACTGTAATTTTTTTAATATTATGGTATACAGTACACCTGACCTGAAGCAATTCCTCCACTAACTTAATGTGTACTTAATTATAATTACCATTATTATGTAACTTCCTATAAGACACAAATACATGTGATTAAATCTGGTGAAAAAGCTTTTCTAAATTCCAGCCCTGTAAACTATTCTGCCTGAAAATGTTACTTTTACCTTAATACTCTTTATTCTTCTGGTTATATCATCCTTTTTTAAGTCAAACCAGGTGTGCTACACAAAATGTGATCATTCTCTCAAAAATGAGGCACTCAAAAATCTATGTAAAAATGACTCCAATGTGACCTCGAAAATGTCTTCCATAATGATGAATTTCTGTTCCTCTGCAAGGACATTAATCATGTGAGCACTCTTACTGGCCATTCTTTGTTACTCAAAAGAGCTCAATATACATTGGAATTGCAAAATTTGTAAAGACTACATAGTTATGTAGCAGTATTGTTAAAATCGAAGAACAGAGAGAAGAACAGAGAGTCTTGTTTACATTAAAGCTTTAAAGTTAGCTAAAGGTTAGCTAACTTTCTGTTTGCTTTAATCAATCAGCTGATTGGTGAATATTTAATAAGGTTCAGATATTATTATTATTATGATTTCACAACAATCAGATTACTGTCTAGACTTTTCATTCCATTATCTCTGATTTAAAAGTGTAGACATACAAAAATTTTATCAAGGGTGTTTTTTTTTTTACTTTGTGCCCAGCCATTTGGTTTATTTTTAGGGTTAATTAAATCTGTACATTAGGCATATCTTGAGAAACCTGGACATGGAAACCTGGATTCATTTACCTGACCCTTCTGCCTTCAGTAACATGTCAAGGGCATGGACAATGGTGGAGTATTTATTAAAAAAATGCACACTGAAATATTTAATCACAGATGAGAAGGGTGTGTATTAATAATGGAGTGAGGAAGGGGAATGAAGTTTTACTTATTCAGGACTGCTCTTTCTGCTTTCATTCTACACACCTTTATTCTAAAGCCTATGAAAGGTACTAAGCCAGAGATGTCAAACTGCAGTCATGGTGAGGTACAGCACTGCCAAGTTTAGTATTGTATTTCACAATACCTGATTGGTTAATTACCAAGGTTTTAAAGGGTTAAAAAGCTCAACCTCTATAGGGCCTAATCCTAACTGGATCAAGCAGAATTAGATGTTCTTAACAAGAACAGTGAACTAGGAATGTCTACTTCTGCTTCTGCTTTCAGCTGCTTCCATTATAGTTCAACACAGCAGATCATCCATCTCAATATTACTCTGTCCTCTCATCTGTCTCTTTCAAACCAACTACGCGCATGTCTTCCTTCACCACATCCATGAACCTCCTCTTTGGCCTTCCTCTTTCCTCCTTCCTGGTGTCTCCATCCTTAGCATTCTCCCAATATACCCCATGTCCTTCCTCTGCACATGTTCAATTCAATTCAATTTATTTTTATTTGTATAGCGCTTTTAACAATGAACATTGTCTCAAAGCAGCTTTACACAGATAATGTCCAAACCATCTTAATCGGGCCTTTCTAACTTTGTCCTCAAAACGTCCTACATGCGCTGTCCCTCTAATAAACTCGTTTCTAAGCAAGATTTAAAGCAAGATTTTTTTTTGTAAAAAGACAACATACAAATTTAATCTCTATATTTATTTATTTTAACAAATTCATTTATTATCTATGCATTTATAGTCATCAAGTAATTTATAATCAGTATTTCTCTTCTTCTTCTTCTTCTTCTTCTTCTTCTTCTTCTTCTAGTTTTTCTTCTTCTTCTTTTTTTAACTAATTTATCTTGGGTACAAGGCAGCCATATATCTTTAAATGAAAGGTCCAAATTATTAAAACGAATTATCCAAATATTGTTGTGAATATACTTACTTTTAAGATACATTTGAACAAATACTATGCCCATGTGAGTCAGTGGATGTCTCTTGAAACACCCACATAAGTGAAACTGTAAATCACTGCTTGATTTTCCTTTCGCAAAGATATAAAGTGGGCTGCTAAGATGAACTCATCAGTAGCAGAAATTATTATTTTTTTCCCTTTTTGCTTTTGTAGTCAAAAATCTTTTTATTGTTTTTGCATTGTGTGCATGCAGCAGACCCTATTTAGTCTATATTTCTCAGTACCATGACCCTAAAAGCTGTAATATTAGTGCATACTAAATACAGCAAAGTAACAGTAAAAATCTTTGGAGCAGAGACCTACTAAACTCTCTTTAGTACAGTAAACTCTGTTTACAGCTTACTAAACTCTGTTTACCTTTCTTGATCAGCCTGAGTGAACCGTGGTTTAGCAGGAAACCAGCTTAACACCAGCTAGACCAGTCTGGAAAAATCACAAAAATAACCTAATATTATTAAACCATCAGTTGTCATTTAAAGGGGCTATTATGGGGAGCTCTCATTTTATGTCTGTGCAACCATGTTAAGTCTTTTAATTGTCTAGTTGGTTAGCTGATTAATTTATTTGTTCACCTCTATTTGCTAAAGTGAGGAAACGTATTATAAGGAATGTTATAATATGTGTAACTCAAGTTACACAAGCCTCTAGAATCTTGTTGAGAATATAATTACTGTTCCAAAGGGATTTTCTGCCACACTTTTATCTGTATCAGTTATTTCTTGTCTGTAACTGGATTTCCATGTGCACCAAATCGGCATTGTATTTGAAAATATATAATCTGTTCTCAAACAAATAGTCAGTTTTGTTTTTCAGAGATTTAGTATGTTTGAATGTTCTGAAAAATAAGTATTCTCTTGGAAGAACCACAAATTTCTGTATTCTGTTTTAATTTTAAGGGAGTTTGTGTTCTTTAAGTGGGTTTAAGTCAGAGTTGTTCACGTAAATCTGCCTGTGATACAAAACACACCAGCCGTACCCAAGATTACAGAGGCTAGGATGCTACGACAATGACAGGAGCTGATAAATAAGGGTAGATATATGGGTAGCAAAAGCCACAGCATGTGTATGGAACATGGAGATATGGGGAATTAGCTTAACAACAATGCAACAACAAGCACCATTATGTTGCCAAATACTAAAGAGGAGAGCTCAGTGTTTCACCAACTTGTGGCATTGAGCTCAGATGTAGATGATGCAAGTAGATGCATTGTTCAATAAATGCTATTAGCTTAAGCATCAAATGACATTAAAAAATTGGAAGATGATGCCAATACCAGTTTGCTCCATCCTAATCCATGAACTGATTGAAACCTTACAGGCCCTTGTATCTTACAACAGATTACAGTCTCATCTCTACAGTATTCCCTTCCCAAGTACTAGAAACCACAGGATTTGTTCTTCTTTGTGCTGGTCTTTTATTCTCTCTCTTCTTGGCCTGACATCGATCTCTCACAAGTATTTAGTATCTGCCAATGTATGTTGCCTTCAGGGGGTCTACAAAGCCCATTATCAGGTAGAGCACCCACCCCATACTCTTTAGCTCTAAAATGTCTTATTTTTTTATTTTTATTTTTGCATGTGAGTCCTCAAACAAACAAAGAAGCAAAAAACAAAGCATGAAAAATACAAAAAAAAAAAAAAAAAACAAGAAGATAAGAGGAGTTAATTGACCACAGACAGAAATAATAATGTATATAAGAAAACTTTTACATCACATTAATCTTTACATACTGTCACAGAAGATGCTGTAGTTTACATAACACCAATTAATATTTGCTTCTTTAGTGGCCCTGTTTGTGGAGTTAAAACTGATTAATGCAGATAAATTTCTGACAATTTAGGTCACAGTGGGAATTGAATTTGCCTTTGATGACTACAATATTTGTCATTGTTGAACCGTTTTTTTTCTCTTCAGTAAAATATTAAAATCAAGGCGAGTTGTAGGGGTAAACATTATTGGTATTATTTAGTTGCAATATTACACAAATCAATAGTTATTTACTAAATATAGTTATATTACAATATTGTTGTTTGTGTGTGTGTGCGTGTGTGTGTGTGTGTGTGTGTGTGTGTGTGTGTGTGTGTGTGTGTGTGTGTGTGTGTGTGTGTGTCTGAGCGTGCACGTGCGTGTGTGTGTGTGTACTGCTTTGCTAAGTGCCAGGCTAAACCAATACTGTGAGTGATTGGCAGCAATGCCTGGGTTGGAAACCTGCCACCCTGAGATTTCTCTGAATCATTTTTAGCAGATGCTGGATACTCTGCATAAACCTGGACAAATAAAAGAACATTCCTCATCAGTAAATAATTTCTTTATACAACATTTTATGTTCATTTAAGTAATTTAAGAAAATTAATTTAAGGAAATCATACTTCAAACTTCAAACAGTCTTAGAAAAAAAACACTTCAGGCTGTACTGCCCTTAAGAGTTCAACCTTTCTTCCTCTGGGGAAAAAATGCTAGAAAAGAATACTAACCTATTAAAAAATATCCAATCCTTAAAGAAAAACTAATTTGACCAAATTGTATACCTGTTTATAGTAAATAGTTTCACTATATGCTATATGAAATCCAGCATATTCTATAAATGACATAAAACAAGTCCACAAATTTTGATTACAAAGCATGTGCAATATAAATGTAAATGTTTGTGTATATATTGGGTAAATAGTTGTTGTATATTAATATTGAGTTTATTTGTAATTAATATTTTAAATAGTTTAATATTAATTATGGAATATAAGACATTCCTCTCTATATAATTACATCTCACTAGCTGAAAGTCTCACATTTAAAGTAAAAAAAGGCAGTAAAAAAACAGTAAATAATAATAATTCTGTATTTATTATTTACTAAACTGGACAGGAATGTAATATTCTTGAATAAGAATTATGGCCATGCTGCTTTTCAAAAATGCATTTATATTAAATTAAATTAAATCCATCCATAATATTTTTGGCTTTTGTGATTAGGATGTGGCTAGCTCTGTACATTTACAAAATGTGAAAAAAAAGCTCACTGAACCTGCACTTGATGTTCAGTAAATAAATCCATATAAACACTGAATGTTTTATAAATAAACTACAGTTTGCCTTTAAACTTCAAAATACTTCAGGTATTGTTGCCACAATCAAATAATTGTCATGGGATACATGCATACACAGACTAAAAACTGACAGATGTCAAACCCCTAATACACAATCAACACAGTCTGGAGATTCATATACAAATAATTACTGATCTGTAAGTCACTCAGTTCTCAGTAATTGTTCCAACTCTCTCTTACATTTTTATTTTAAACAGGACAGTAACTATGAGGTTTTAGAAGGCTAATTATTAGGAAACACACTTTTTGTAGACCACAAAGTACAAACAATTTGATACTTATTTTACATGTACACATTTTTACAGGCACCCTTACTAAAAGCAATTTATAGTCTTCATAAATTGCAGGGACATAAACCAGAGAAAAGTAGGAATGGCATAGGAGGAAAACCAGTACATGTTTTAGGTTTTTTTTATTTAATAGTAAACTTAAGAGTAAAAGAGTAGTCTTCATTTGAATACACTCAGTAAACTGTTCAGACACCCAGTGGAAATGCAATTCACCACAGTACTAGTGTTTTCATGGATGTCTTTTTTTATTTAAGGGATGACAGGACAAGATAATAATAGGCCAATCTTATACTACCTGATTGACTTGAATAAAGAGATAAGGCTAAACCCTTCTGATATTTAGATATATATTTATATTTGTTGCTGTTATATACTGTTGTGTTTTCACTATAGATATTTTGACAAAAAGATGGTGTACAAGAATAGAGTCAGGTAAATTGTTAAGACTCAAGAACCACAGTAGAAAACCCACAGTAGATAACAAAAAATGAGCTTAAATTACTAAAGAAAGCAACTACTTAGGTGTAAATACCCTCCATGTTGTCAGAATTCATTCATAGAAGAAGATCTCAGAGTATTCATATTAGGATGCACACAGTGGTTAGTGGAGAACTGAACAGAATGAGTGGAGAAAGAAAGTATTTGTTTATTAAATAATTGATTGTTTCACTGCTGACAGCTTCAGGGGGATCTAAATCAGTGGTCACCAAACTTTTTGAAACTGAGAGCTACTTCTTGGGTGTGAAGGGCTACCAGTTTGATACACACTTCTGAAATAACACATTTGCTCAATTTACCTTAAATGATATGTTATTAATGATATTCATCTATATCTAGTCATCTATATTTTAATATTGTCATTTTTAAATTCACACCATTGTAAGTGTGATTTTGTCAGGGAACCACCAGCCACGCCTCCCTCCAAGGCTCTAACTCTCACTCAGCCTCTCCCTGCTCTAATCACCTATACCTGTTCCCCATTACCTTTCCCCTTTATAAGGTCCCGATTCCACCTCACTCACGGTCGGATCTACTCGTTGCCATGAGAGATCTACCGGACTTCCTACCACTAGTATTCTCTGTACTTCCATGCTCCTGGCTCCGCTTTGGAGAAGGCGCTCAAGATAGGTTGCCTTTAACGGTTCACATTGGCGATCATCCCTGGACTACCCGCATTACGGATTCTACCCGCATTACGGTTTATACCCGCATTACGGTTTATACCCGCTCTCCGATTCGTACTTCTCCTCAAGCCTCTGCCTTGTATATGTTCAAATTAAATGAAGACAAGGTGTTTAACCATACTACGGTTTCCGACTCTTGGTCTATCCATGACAGATTTAAAAAAGAATAGCAACAAAAAAAATTTGATGCAGCTTACTGGTAAGTGGCGCTATGGAGAGCTATTTTTAGAAAAGGCCCGCGGGCGACTCATGTGGTCCTTGCTGGCACCATGTTGGTGACCCCTCATCTAAACCAACACTTTGGAATTTGATGAATGAAAATTCATCTATGAAAAAAAAAAAAAAAACAATAACATTAAACTAACTAGCTTCTTTAGTTTTGAACATCCTGTTTGATTCTCAGCAGAGGCCACATTACAAATTATAATTACAGATAAACAGAACCCAAGATGCATGCAATGTGCTCACCAATGCATTTATTGAATATGTCATGTTTGACACTATATTGGTTGTCCAAATCTATGCCAGATTCATGATGGTTTTGACAGATAAAAGATAGTATGTCTGTGATGGAGCAACAAATCAAAAGATGGAGGAATGGAAGATGGATGGGGCTGAAGGGTATTAGATTTATAGAATGACGACACATCAAGTTGGGTTCCATCCCCCACATTTCTCAGGCCTTGGGCTGTAAGAGTTGTCACCTTGGAGTATTCAGAGCTATGTGAAGCACTCCTCTCCTGAGAGAATGTCATCTCCTGCCCTGGGCAGTTTTGACAAACAGAGTATATATTGATACGTGATAAAGTATGCTAGAAATCACCCCACTGCTAAAGGCTACTATAGTTTTAATATCATCATTTGAATTAACAAGCATTCTGCGCAGGAATAATGAGCCTTCATTATTCAAAACATCATCCTTAGCCGCCGAACTCTCGGGCCATTACCACACGAGAGCTTAATGAAAAGAAGATAAAGAAGGGTTGAGATAAAAGTTTGAATGGCCTCACTCAGTAACCAGAGTTAAATTTTAATGCGGCATGTGGAGAGTGATGGATGGTTCTTATCTGAAGGTTGGGATTGGGGGGCAAACTAAAACCCCTGTGAGATGACATGTAGGGTGGGAGGTAAGAAATTGATGTGTGGGTTCATCTCCGGAGATAGTTGCCTGATGCTAAACATGTTGTCATGGTGATGTTGAGATGCTCAACAGAGGCAGCAATAGATGACAGTATTTGCATTTTCTTAGCCTCTGAATTTATCCATCAATCACAATATTATTTTTAAGTCCAACACCTCATATGTTACTAAAAAAAAAAGTGGGGTCACTTGATTATTTTTGGAGTACCCCTGCGATTTTTATCCCAAATATATGCCATGCAAACTGAAATGCCTTTAAAGATTTCCCTTTGCTTTGCTGAAATATGGAGCCACTTAAATTATTAGTGAAAACTGCTTTGTTTTCAGCATTGTACATTAATGCTAAAGCCATTCAAATTATGAGAGAACATGTAAGGAATTATGTAGTAAACAAAATGTGTTAACTAACCCAAAATATGTTTTATAGTTTTAATTCTTCAAAATAGCCACTCTTTTGTTTTAAATACAGCTTTTTCATACTCTTGGCATTCTCTCACTCATGAGGTAGTCACCTGTAACTTTCAGGTTTTCCAACATTCTTGAGGAGTTCCCAGAGGTGTTGAGTGCTTGTTGGCTGTCTTTCCTTCACTTTCTGGTCCAACTTATACCAAACCATCTCAACTGGATTTAGATTGTGAAGGCCAGGTCATCTTATGTAGCATTCCACCACTCTACTTCTTTCTCCCATGAAGCGCAAACAAGATGGGATTATGTTGCTGCAAAATTCTGTTGTAGCAATGCTGGATAAGTGTGCCCTCAATTTTGACTAAATCACTAACAATTTCAACAGCAAAGCATCCCCACACCCCATGCTCCATGCTTTACAGTGGGAACAACAAATTCATGAACAAGACACGGCAGTTAGAAATAATAATCTCAAATTTGGACTCATCAGTCCAAAAGACTAATCTATTGTTCACTCTTTGTGCTTCTTGGATCAAGCAAATTGCTTCTGCTTGTTGTTCTTCACAAGTAATGGTTTCTTTGTTTGCAATTAGACCATGAAGGCCTGACTCACACAGTCTCCTCTGAACAATGGATGTTAAAATATGTCTGCCAATTGAACACTATGGAATTATAAACCAATGGTTCTGTGGCTTGTGAATCGAATAAACTTTGCAGCAGCTTTAGCTATGGTCCTCCTTTCCTGGGATGGTCCTCATGAGAATCTGTTTTATCATACACCGCTGAGGCATGACTTTATGGCCAACAATCGGGGATAACATTATGACCACCTGCCTAATATTGTGTTGGTCCCTGTTTTGCTGGCAAAACTGTCATGACCCATCAAGCCTTAACAGTATTAACTTCTTAATCAATTTGAGCTACAGGAGCTCGTCTGTTGGGTCGGACCTCATGGGCCTGTCTTCGCTCTCCACATGCATCAATGAGCCTTTTCTACCCATGACCCTGTCGCCAGTTCACCCCTATTCCTTCTTTGGACCACTTTTGATTTATGCTGAATACTGCAGACCAGAAACACCCCACAAGACCTGCAGTTTTGGAGATGCTCTGACCCAGTCCTCCAGCCATCACAATTTGGCCCTTGTCAAACTCGCTTAAATCCTTATGCTTGCCCATTTTTCCTGTTTTTAACACATCAACTTTGAGGACAAAATGTTCACTTGCTACCTAATATATCCCACCCACTAACTGGTGCCATGATGAAGAGACAATCAGTGTTATTCACTTCACTAGTTATAATGTAAGACTGTAGAAAGAACATTACTCATAATCTTACATTTTGGTGCTCATGTTACATCTCACTCTCCAGTGTTTTGTATTGTTTTTAAGATTATTAACAATCTTGATATCACCCAAATAAGGATGGTTCCCTTATTTGGGTGATATCATTGTTGATAACATTTCTTGAATTTGTTATGTGATTTAGACCATCTGTTGTCTTGTGCAGAGGAAAGGGTGAGTACAGAGTCAAAAGCACTTTTAGTGCTGTAAAACTACTGAAAAAATCCAAATAATGGCAAGAAAAAAACTGTCCATCATTACTTTAGAAATGAAGGGAACTTTAAATGTATTCCCAAGTGCAGTCTCCAAAAACATTAAACACTACACTGACCAGGCATAACATTATGACATTATAACATTATAACCAAGTCAAGTCAAGTTTATTTCTATAACGCTTTTCACAACAGACTTTGTCTCAAAGCAGCTTTACAGAGTTTAAGAGTTAACAGAATTAGAGTTAACAGAATCTAAGAGTTAACAGAATGAAAGAGTTTAAACAGAATTTAAGAGTTAAGGTGAACGATGTGCATTTATCCCTGATGAGCAAGCCGGTGGCGACCTTGGCAAGGAAAAACTCCCTGAGATGGCATAAGGAAGAAACCTTGAGAGGAACCAGACTCAAGAGGGAACCCATCCTTGTCTGGGTTGCACCGAACGTCCATTTATTGTAGATATACAATGTTGCGGGGTACAGTGATGGTGATCAGAAGCAAACTGTAGTCCTGAGTCAATTTAACAGACTATTGACATTAACTATAGTCCAAATCCATCCTCAAAGCTCCCGTTCTTACTTCGGAATTTCATGGAACCACCCAAGGCGTTGATGAGAAACCATCCCCAGCTGCACAGAGTGGCTTCCAATCGAAGAGAACACTATCCAGAGGCAGGCCTGAACGAAGTGGGAAGATCTACGCAGGAAAGAGGGGCAGGAACAGTGGTCATTGGAACCTCAGGAGCATGTTTAACTCGACCGTGTGAGAGAGAGAGAGAGAGAGAGAGAGAGAGAGAGAAAGAGAGAGAGAGAGAGAGAGAGAGAGAGAGAGAGAGAGAGAGAGAAGAGGGGTGACAGGAAGAGAAGGATATGGATTATTATGTGTCCTTATTGTTGTATGAAAGTTAATGTCACTGTGCAGTTTGGACTCCGGCAAGACTCGCTATGGCAGCATAGCTAAAAGGGAGAACCAGAAGGTAACACCAACATGAGGGATCTCTGGGATAAGAGACGACCCATCACACCTCCGTCAACAAACCTGAGTGAACGTGTGAAAGTGAGGGGACGACAGCATACAAATATCCCAGTTCACCAAACACTCTATATCCATGATCCCTTCAGATCTGCTCCTTTACTTAAGAAAAATCTACTGATAAAAGACTTGACTAAATAAATACGTTTTCAACCTTGACTTGTGTCTGAGTCCCGAACTCTGATTGGAAGGTTGTTCCATAACTGTGGGGCTTTATAAGAGAAAGATCTGCCCCCTGCTGTAGTCTTCATTATTTGAGGTGTGGAGGATCATACTGGTACAGAAGTTCACTCAGATACTGTGGTGCGAGACCGTTAAGTGCTTTATACGTCAGTAGTAGTATTTTATAATCAATGCGAGATTTGATTGGGAGCCAGTGTAGACTGATTAAAACAGGGGTTATGTGGTCATATTTTCTAGATCTAGTGAGGACTCTTGCTGCTGCATTCTGAACTAACTGAAGCTTATCTAGATGTAACAAAAGCATGAACTAGTTTATCTGCATCCTGTAACGACATCATATTTCTAATTTTAGCAATATTTCTAAGGTGAAAGAAGGCGATCCTGGTAATATTATTCACGTGAGCCTCAAAGGAAAGACTAGGATCAATAATCACACCAAGGTCTTTGACTGCTGCACACGCTGAAACAGAAACACTACCCAGAGATGCTACGTAATTGGAAAGTTTGCTTCTAGCTGCATGTGGTCCTAGTAAAAGTACTTCCTTCTTATCTGAGTTGAGCAGAAGAAAGTTATCAAGCATCCACTGTCTTATGTGCTTTACACACTCCTCAACATTGTTGAGCTGATCTCTCTCATCTGGCTTTGCTGAAATATACAGCTGTGTATCATCATCATAAGGAAGAAACCTTGAGAGGAACCAGACTCAAGAGAGAACCCATCCTCATCTGGATGGCACCAAATGTCCATTTATTACTGCTTACCGATGTTGAGGTGTGCAGTGAAGGTGATCAAATGCAATCTGTAGTCCTTAGTCAGTGTAACAGACTGTTGACATTTATTAAAGCCAAATTCATTCTCAAAGCTCCTGTTTTACATCGTAATTTCATGGATCCCCAGGCCATGATGTGAAGCATCCCAATCTGCACAACATGGCCTCTAATCAAAGAGAACACCATCCAGAGGCAGGCCAGATCCAAGGAGAGGAGAGGAGAGGGACAGGAACACTGGTCACTGGTACCTCAGAAGCATGTTGAACTCAGCCGAGAGAGAGAGAGAGAGAGAGAGAGAGAGAGAGAGAGAGAG
>JAAIIK010000023.1:7861345-7881177 GCA_014706435.1 Silurus glanis
AGAGAGAGAGAGAGAGAGAGAGAGAGAGAGAGAGAGAGAGAGAGCGAAGAGGGGTGACAGGGAGATAAAGATATGGGCTAAGTATCCTTATTTTTGTATAAAGGTTAAGGACACTGCAGTTGGGGACTTCGGCAAGACTCGCTATGGCAGCATAACTAAAAGGGAGCATCAGAAGGTAACAGACATAAGGAATCTCTGGGATTTGGGATCAGACAAACCTGAGTGAACGAGTGAGAGTGAGGGGACAACAGCATACAAACATCCCAGTACATCTATAGCAATGAAAAACTACTGATACAGGGCTTGGAAAAATAAACATGTTTTCAGTTTCAAATTGAACACTGAAACTGTGTCTGAGTCCTGAACACTAATGGGAAGGCTGTTTCATAACTGTGGGAATTTAAAAGAGAAAGATCTGCCCCCTGCTGTAGTCTTCATTATTTGAGGTACTAACAAATAGCTTGCACCTTTTGATCTAAGTAGACGTGGGGGATCATAGAGACCGTTAATCGCTTTATACGTCAGTAGTATTTTATAATGGAATGCTATATGTGATGGGGAGCCAGTGTAGACTGATTAAAGCAGGGGTTATGTAGTCATATTTTCTAGAGCTGGTAAGGACTCTTGGTGCTGCATTCTGAACTAACTGAAGCTTATTTATCCACTTAGTCAAACACCCAGGCAGTAAAGTATTACAGTAGTCTAATCTAGATGTAACCAAAGCATGAATTGTTTTTTCTGCATCCTGTAATGACATCATATTTCTAATTTTAGCGATTTTCCAAGGTGAAAGAAGGCAATACTGGTAATGTTATTCACATGAGCCCTAACAGAAAGACTAGTCAATAATCACACCAAGGTCTTTTACTGCTGTACACACTGAGATGGAAAGACTATCCAGAGATGCTACATTATCTGAAAGTTTACTTCTAGCTGCCTGTGTTCCTAGTAAAAGTACTTCCGTCTTATTCGTGTTGAGCAATAGAATGTTATCAAGTATCCACTGTCTAATGTCCTTTACACACTCCTCAACATTGTTAAGCTGATCTCTCTTATCTGGTTTTACCGAAACATACAATTGTGAATCATCAACATCGTAATGGAAGATAATACCATGTTTCCATATTATGTTAGCATATATAAAAGGGAAAAGCAGTGGGTCTAAGACAGATCCTTGCAGAATAATAAACTTTACCTCAAAGAGTGTGGAAAACTCACCATTTACATCAACAAACTGATAGCTCAATGATTTCCCTCAATGAACTACAGCTCCCCAATACCAGCAGCACTCATGTAGCCCCAGACCATGTTTGACTGTAGGCAAGACACTATTTTATTGGTACTTCTCCTCAGGGCATCACCACACATACATGCATGGTTACTCTAATAAACTCATTTCTAATCCTGTTCATCCTCAAAACTCTTAATGAAATTCTTAACATCTTAAGCTCTGCTACCTCCAGCTCTGCCTCCTGTCTTTTAGTCAATGCCACTGTCTCTAAAGCATACAACATAGCATGTCTCACCATAGTCCTATAAACTTTCCCTTTCACTCTTGCAGATACCCTTCTATCACAAATCACTCCTGCTATCACTCTTCTCCACCCACTCCACCCTGCCTGCACTCTTTTCTTCACTTCTCTAACACACTCTCCATTATGTTTTCATCGTCTTAATAGTTGCTCTCACTTCCTCCTTAATAATCCTGTCTACTTCCTGTTTTACCATCTCTACATCATCCACCCTTCTACCTCTCATTTCTTTCATTCATCAGCAGTATCAAATATACTCTCTCAACACACTCTCCTCACTGGTCAACACAGTTTCATCTGCATCCTTTATTATTCTAACTTGCAGCACATCCTTCCCAGCTCGGTCCCTCTTAATGGCCAATCGGTACAAATCATTTTCTCCTTCTTTAGTGTCCAATTTCTCATAAAGCTCCTCATATGCCTTTTCCTTGGCTTTTGCCACATCCCTCTTTACCTGCTGCCGCATCTCCTTGTACTCCTGCCTACTTTCCTCATGTCTCTGCCGATCCC
The DNA here is from genome assembly GCA_014706435.1 of Silurus glanis. Lineage (NCBI taxonomy): Eukaryota > Metazoa > Chordata > Actinopteri > Siluriformes > Siluridae > Silurus > Silurus glanis. Next base: position 7,863,388 of record JAAIIK010000023.1, read on the forward strand.
AATTCTGTTTTGCCAACCTCTTTCTCCTTATGCTCTCCTGCACTTCCTCATTCCACCACCACGTCTCTTTGTCTTCCTTTCTCTTTCTAGATGCCATCCAGCACCTCTTCTGACCTCTTCCCTGAATCTCACACTACAGTCTTCCTCCTTCAGTTTTGACCCTCTTATTTATTTTTTGTCCTCACTCTCCTCCTCTTCTTCATCACCTACAAAACTATTCTACAGACCACCATTCAATGCTCTCTAGCTACACTGTCCCCTGCCATCACCTTACAGTCTCCAATCTCTTTCAGGTTGCATCTCCTGCATACAACATATTCCACCTGTGTGCACCTTTCTCCACTCCTATATGTCACCCTATGCTCCTCCTACTTCTTATGTATTTACCACTGCCATTTCTATCCTTTTAGCAAAATCTACCACCATCTGCCATCTGCAAATCCCTACCTACCCATCACCTCCTCATCACCTCTGTTCCCTTCACTAACATTGCCATTGATGTCTGCCCCAATCACCAATCTTTCATTCCTAGGTACACCTTCTACCACTTCATCTACCTCACTCCAGTATTTTTCCTTCTCCTCCATCTCACAATCCACTTGTGGAGCATAAGCACTGATGACATTTATAACCACCCTTTCAACTTCCAGCTTCATGTTCATCAACCTATCAGAAACTCTCTTCACCTTCACTACACTCTTACTGTACTCTTCCCTCAGAATCACCCATATACCATTTCTATTTCCATCCACACCATTATAGATCAGTTTAAACCCACCTCCAATTTTCCTGGTTTTACTCCCCTTCCACTTGGTCTCCTGAACACACAACACCGTTCTGCGCTCCATCATATCAGCTACCTCGCTCCCTTTACCAGTAATAGTATCAACATTTAAAGTACCAACCCTAACCTCCACTCTCCTACAGAATAGAATAGAATAGAAAATGACATAGCAAATAATCTATATTTAAACACAAAAACTATGGTCTTATAACACAAAATAATTTGTTCATATTAAAAACAAACTTCTGATTTGAATATATATCCTTAAATATTTTCAGCACTTATCTAGAAGGCCTGACCAATTATCTTTGTGCCAAACATTCACTTCTATTTATTGGTGTATATAGTAAAGAAAGAACAATAACTGTAGTGCTTTAGTGTTTGCTACAGAAATCATAAATGCTTTTTGACCACAGATTAGGTTTTTATAGCAGCCTTCCAATGACTTTAGGAGCCGACCTATCACACCAGTGTGCCTGTGTTTATTTAAGAAAATAGGTTACTCCATGCCACCATACACTTAGCATGGCATGTGCTGGCAATGTGCATATCAGTATATAAAACTCTTAGGATGGCCTATATAATCTTTTTAAAATAACCAATTAATACCTCTACCAGCACAATAAACCTAAACATCAAACTGGGTCACTTTATGGAAAAAAGAAAATGTCATTTGATTGCCTTCAGCTCAGCACTTTTACTGTTGGTAACACAGCGTCTTTAACACTTCAAAGCTGGAGTTTGGTTCTCTAAAATCTCATAAAACATCTCCTTCAATAACACTGAGTATATTTATGAGGGCCATATAACCATAATTAAACAAAGACATGTGTTTCCTGAAAACTAAATGGACCTCTACACAAGAGCACAACAGCCAAGGAGAGAGATAGGAGTGTCCTCTTACTATCTATGAGGTTGGTCTATTCTCAGCAGCTACTCCTCCAAAATATTTGGAATAACATAATGCACTGTGACTAAGCTTCTCCATGTACGAATAAGTACATACGCACATATATATATATATACATAAACACATAAATACTATAATACAAGTGTATTTTAAGTTTAAATTCTAAGTTCCGTCTACAATTGCCTATGTAAAGCCAGAAATAGGTAAATAATAATGTATTGTTGATCAAGAAATAAAAGCAAAAAAACCGCAAGCATACACCACTCTCCACTAAGAAAATGTCATAAAACAACTCACTAATCATTCCAATGCTTGGCAGGGCTAATAACCTCAAATAGCTTCATGTACTTCAACACATGTACACACGATGCAATCTCTCACTTTATCTATACCTAGCACATTAAGATTTAGTTGCAGCAAAACATTCTATTTAAATTTTGTGCATGAGATATGAAATTGCATTCATTATACATTTTTCTTTGAAAGGGTAAAAGTCTTCAAAAGGGTTTAACAACCAACTATTACAATGCAAAAAAGCCTATAGACCTGGTAAGAGCTCTAATGATGTGTAAACAATCATTGTTAAACTAGATTAGATCATTAGAGCAAATGACTCCCAGCTGGACAAAATAAGTTCTACAGTGTTGTATACATATAAAGCACTATTAAGTTTTAAATAGTGCTGTAGTATTTGCTGTACATATTTTGTTTTCAGGCATCAAGTAGGAAGACAAGACCTGTGTACTTAGAAGCTATTTTTAATTTATTTAATTAAAAATAGCAAGCTCCTCAGTGGTTTAACAGAAAAGCATTTGTCCTTCCATCCGTAGACTGGGACTTTAAATCCCCATCTGCGACCAGAAGCCCTGAAAAGCAACCTGGTTCCAGCTCTCGGGGGAGGGAGGGGTGTCACACTCTCTTTCCCCTATCAGTCACAGCCACACTAACCAATCATGAGCACCTTTTAGCACATGCAAGCAGTGGATCACACTGACAGCATGTTATGCCACCCCCTGTCATTGTACAGGTGCATCTGGTGGGCTTCATGTTCAATGGATAAAGCTTGTGATATATTTTCCCTCTGTAGTTGGTAGCTATCATGTAATGGGTAGTGCTTTTGAATTGGGGGGGGGGGGGGGTATTGGTCATGAATAAATCAGGTTAAATCTTGTAAAAAGAAGTTGCAGAGGATTTCCTTTAACTTTTTAGAATTGGAGGTCCACTACCAAAGGACATCTACACAGTTCAGTTTAATTGGCAGGGGGCAGGGTAATTTTGTGTCGCAGAGTGGAAAGAAGTGCAGGAAATTTAAACTAAAAGGTAACAAAGACATGAGGGTGCCCTTAGACATAAAGTGACCAGTCACTCTACTGTCAACAACCTAATTAACTATCTTTTTGTGATACAAAACTGATGGGAAGACAAAAAAGGAATAAAAAAAGCTATTTCTTTGTGAAAGAAAGCTTTACCCCATGCTGTAGTTTTCACTATTTGAAATACCAACAAAGAGCCTGTACCTTTTGTTTCAAGCATGACTAATCATAAATTGCACAGTTAGTGTGGCATGAGAACATCCAATTTTTTAAAGGTCAACAGTATTTATAGTAAATGCAAACATTTTTGGGGAGCTGATGCAGCGTGTATACGATATGCGAGATTGGTCAAATCTGGTTTTAGTAAGACGATGGGTACTGTATTCTGCACTGGAGCTTGTTTATGTACCTACTGGAACAGACAGACAGCAACATATTACAAAATCCATCCTAGACATAACAAAAGCATCAAGTATCATCATATAGCACCATATAGTGACATTAGCACCATATAGTGACTATTATTTTAGCAATATTTATTAGATAGAAGAACGCTATTGAAATAATATTATGTTCATGAACTTTAAATAAAAGAATGGAGTCAGTAATCACACCAAGGTCTTTTACTGTGGGGTATGATGTAAATGAAAGGTCATCCAGATTTAATTTGTAATTGCAAGTGCAAGTACTACTCTCTTGCCAGAATTAAATAAAAAAGTGTCTAATGGTGCTGTCCAGTGTTTAATGCTTTAGTAGGTGTCTCTCATTTAGCTTTGCTGCAACATGAATCTGTGTGTCACCCGCAAGACAAGGGCAGTTTATACCAAGTTTATGCCAGTGTATGAATAATTTTATCCAGAAGAAGCATATGTAGAACAGCAGACCTTAATTTACCTTAGCATGCACAGAGAAGTCACTATTTAAATACAAGCTAATCATCAAAGTATAAGCCAGGAGAAGGCCATTTCCATAACTTCAACAACATTTACTAATTTATCAATAAGAATAGTATGATCAATAATAACAAAAGTTGCTATGTGAATATTACATATCACAACACTACAAAGACTGAGGCATATCCAACGAGTTACAAAGAATTTACATTAACATGGCAGAGGTAGAGCTGTATCTTCCTGAAGACGGAACAGGAAAAAAAAACGTCTGGTTTTATTTAATCTTTTTCTTTTCTTTTTTGTTTTGCACTACAAAGACCTGTTTGTTTAAATTTGTATACATAATCAAGGGAATAATTTTTTTTATATTTGTAAGGTTTAATTGCTTTTCCATTTAAATTAAGTTTATCAAGTATAGTAAAAATTTGTTGTGGAATAGTGACTCTAATCATTCTACCATTTGATCAAGTTCTGTGTGGTGATTAAACAAAAGTATCTGTAAGATACTAAGATATCTCTAAGTTCCCCTTCAGGAACTCGAGCTGTGTCGAAACGCTATGGGAACGCCCCTGCGTGACCGCGCTCTGAACCACGTGTGTAATCTGACCAATAGGCATTTGGAACGTGACGTCATCAGCGGGCGACGTTGCGTAAACAGGAAGCTACAAATGGCTGTGAGATGAACAAGACGCTAGCTTCTGCTCGTTCAGGTAAGCGCTGTTTTGCTGTGTTTTTCTGATCGAGTGATGGCTGGCAGACAGAATTACCATAAGTGCGTTCATCCTTGTCCGCGTTTCATTACCGGTAAGGATTCGCATGATCGGTGTGTTGTTTGCCTGGGAGTGGAGCATGCACAATCGGCTCTTGAGGGAGTCAATTGCTTGCATTGTAGCCGCACGTTTCGCTCCCGGAGAGCGCTCTTTGAGAAGAGCTCTCTCCCTCGCGGCTCCGGTCCCGCTCTCGCTGAGGCACAGCGGCGCCGGCGCTCGTGGGGCTCGCAGGCCGATTTAGCAGCGGGGTTGGAGTCGGATGAGTCTGCTTCAGCTTCGTCTGCTGAATCGAGCTCCTGCTCTCTCGGAGAAGCAGGCCCGATGGCTGCTTCTTCTCCCGGTGCGGGCAGTGCGGCATTACATGCCTCTCCTTCCGAGGAGGGAGAGCTGATGGATGCTAGCGAGCCCATGGATTCCTCACAGCCTGTGCTGTATGAGGAACTCCTCGAGGTCGTGACGCGAGCCGTAGCTAAGCTGGATCTAGCTTGGCCGGTGGAGCAGCAGAAACAGTGCGTACCCAGTAAGCTGGATGAGCGTTTTCTGCGTCCTGTGTCACTTCCTCGGCGCCGGGGCCTGCCGTTTTTTCGTGATCTTCACACCGAGGTGTCCAGATCTTGGGAAACCCCGTACTCAGCGCGTACTTCTTCTCGCCACTCCTCGCTCTACGCGAATGTGGTTGGGGCTAAGGCGTGCGGCTACGGGGCGATGCCGCGTGTTGCAGAGACCCTAGCCAGCTATCTCTCTCCTAGCGTGGCATCATCACTGAAGGCTCCGGTGTTCCCTACTAAGCCGCTACGTGCTACATCGGCTTTAGTAGGGAAGGCTTACGCGGCAGCAGGTCAGGCTACGGGTTGACTCCACACCATGGGTGTGTTGCAGGCATACCAGGCTGACCTGCTACGTGATTTGGATGAGGGACTTAGCTCCGGGGCCGCTGATATTAAGGAGTTGCGTCGCGCTGCCGACTTAACCCTTCGGGCCACGAAACACACGGCGCGGGCCGTTGGTCGGTCCATGGCGGCCCTGGTGGCCACAGAGAGGCATCTGTGGCTCACCTTGTCTGACCTCCCGGACAAGGATCGAGCTGTGCTCTTAAACGCACCGATGGCTCCTCCTGGACTGTTTGGTGACGCTGTGACGGCGGTCGTGAACAGGTTTCAGGAGTCTAAAAAGCAGTCGGCTGTGTTTCAGCAGTACCTCCCTCGCCGATCTCGTGGGGCTGGTCGGCGGCAGCCCCAGCCTGGTCCTTCCGGGCACCGCGAAGCCCAGAAACAGAGGGCTCTAGGCCCAAAAAGGAGCAGGATGACCTGAGGGTCACCCTCGCCTCCGACAAACGGGCTGTGGCGCGGAGATCCTGACGATCTACGATCGGGGGGACATGCTATGGTGCCTGTCCCTCTGCTGCACCACCAGGAGGGCGGGCCGTTGGCTCTGCCACAGGATGTGCTTCAGAGCACGGCCTCCCTCCAGCGGGCGTCTCCCTCCACTTCAGCCCAAAGTCTTGGTACGGATGGGGGAGACCCGCCGCCTCTCACAAGGTGTCATTAGCTGCAGGGCCCCGCCCCAGCTGCTCTGAGTGGGTCAGAGGCCAGCCCCGAGGGGCTGGTTCCCCTAAGGAACTTTCTGGCAGCTTGGGAGGGGCTGCCAGAAGTCTCCCGGTGGGTCCTGCGGACTATAGAGGGCGGTTACGCGATTCAGTTCGCGTCCTCTCCTCCCCGTTTCAACGGGATGTGTCCCACCCTGGTGGGACCCGAGCAGGCTCTGGTCCTGGAACAAGAAGTGCGCACACTCCTGGGGAAAGGGGCCATCGAGGTGGTTCCCCCCTCGGTTTAAGAGTCAGGCTTCTACAGCCCGCACTTCATCGTTCCGAAGAAGGATGGCGAGTTGCGTCCCATTCTAGATCTTCGCTCCTTGAACCGCTCTCTCAGGAGGCTCAGGTTCAGGATGCTCACCCTCAAGGGGGTCGTGACTCAGATCAGGTCCGAGGACTGGTTCGTCACTATAGATCTGAAGGACGCGTACTTTCACATCTCCATCCTTCCTGCACACAGGAGATTCCCGAGGTTTGCTTTCGGGGGCGTGGCATACCAATATCGGGTCCTCCCGTTCGGCCTGGCACTCTCGCCCCGCACCTTCACGAAATGCGTCGATGCAGCACTGACCCCGTTGCGGCTCCAGGGCATCCGCATTTTGAATTCCATTGACGATTGGTTGATCCTGGCTCATTCAGAGCACCAGGCGATTCGGCATCGAGATGTCGTCCTCGCCTGCATGAAGGTGCTTGGGTTTCGGCTAAACGCCAGCAATAGCGTGCGTTCTCCAGCGCAGAGAACCACCTTTTTGGGCGTAGTGTGGGACGCGGCCAGGACGCAGGCACGGTTGTCGCCTGCTCGGGTCAAGGTCATCCTCGCCGCCATCAGGAGAGTGCGGGAAGGCCATCCACTCACTGTGAGGCAGTTTCAGAGGCTGCTGGGTCTCATGGCGGTGGCGTCCAGCATAGTTCCGCTCAGGCTCCTGCACATGAGGCCCCTCCAGTGGTGGCTCCGGGGCAGCGGGTTCTCCCTCAGAGCAGTTGAATGTCAGAGCAGACGCCCTGTCGAGGCAGGCGTCGAGGCCTGGGGAATGGCGTCTCCACCCCGAGGTGGTGGAGCTCATATGGCGGAGGTTCTACAGAGCCCAGGTGGATCTTTTTGCGACCCAGGAGACCTCGCACTGTCCCCTCTGGTTCTCTCTCTCTCACCCAGCCCCGTTAGGGCTGGATGCCATGGTACAGTCGTGGCCGAGGCTACGCCTGTACGCCTTTCCCCCGATCGCACTGCTCCCTGGAGTTCTGGAGAGAGTTCACCGGGATGGAGTCCGTCTCCTCCTGGTAGTGCCTCGATGGCCGGGCAAGCCATGGTTTGCGGATCTGGTGTCCCTGCTCGAGGGCCCTCCGTGGGAAATTCCTGAGGGGGCAGTTGCTGGGTAGGCACCCGCTGGTGACACGTTTCCTCCACGGCACCCGGAGGCTGAGGCCCGGGACGCGACCCAGAGTGCCTGTCTGGGATCTGGCAGTTGTGCTGGCGGCTCTGTCTGAGCCACACTTCGAGCCATTAGCCGATGTGGCCCTTAGGTTTCTGTCTATTAAGACCACCTTCCTCTTGGCAATTTCCTCCCTGAAGAGGATTGGGGCTCTGCAGGCTCTGTCCGTGGCCCCGTCTCGCCTGGAGTTTGCCCCTGGCATGGCCAGAGCGTTTCTCTATCCGAAACCTGGGTACGTACCTAAGGTGCCTTCGGCTCCCTCACGTCCTGTCGTGTTACAGGCATTCTGCCCTCCTCCGTTTACAGCCCCCGAACAGGAGCGACAGCACCAGCTGTGTCCAGTGCGAGCACTGGACGCTTACCTCCACAGGACGAGTCCTTGGAGGAAGTCGGAGCAGCTGCTTGTCTGCTATGGCCCTAACAGGAAAGGTTTCCCGGCTAATAAGCAGACTTTGAGCAGATGGGTAGTGGATGCGATTGTGTTGGCTCACGAGTCCTCTGGCCTCCCCGCACCGCTCGGGGTCCGAGCTCACTCCACCCGGAGTGTGGCGGCCTCTACGGCCTGGTCCGCTAGAGTGTCACTCCATGACATCTGTGACGCTGCGGGTTTGTCCACCCCGCTGACCTTTGTCAGGTTCTATGTCCTTGACCTCAGAGCCACCCCGGGCTCCTCTGTCCTACGTGCTGGTGCCGAGGCCCTCACTCTCTAGGCAGGGTCTGGTTGATGTGGCGTGATTGGACACTTGTTCCCATAGCGTTTCGACGCAGCTCGAGTTCCTGAAGCGGAAAGTCTCTAGGTTACGACCGTAACCCTAGTTCCCCGAGGGAACGAGACGCTGCGTCTCCGTGCACACTCCCTGCATCCCTGCGGCGCTTACCTTCTCTTGCAGGAGCTAGTGTCTTGTCCATCTCGCAGCCATTTGTAGCTTCCTGTTTACGCGACGTCGCCCGCTGATGACGTCACGTTCCAAACGCCTATTGGTCAGATTACACACGTGGTTCAGAGCGCGGTCATGCAGGGGCGTTCTCATAGCGTTTAGACGCAGCGTCTCGTTCCCTCGGGGAACTAGGGTTACGGTCGTAACCTAGAGACGATCTTTTTAGAGATAAATAATATCTCTCAGAGATTATTTATAAAACTTTTTGCAGTAGCTGACGTGAATGTACATTTGGCATGGCATAGTATATATAGTATTTATATGCTATTTTAAATTCCTGATGAGATGGGGTAGTCATCTGAAATAGCTTTAGAAAGTGGACAGGTGACTATATTTTGGATATGTAGTTCAAGTGTTTTTATTAACCACCATTATGAGTATGTCCTCTTTACATTCTGATTAACCCTTACTGAATGTAGAATGGCTAGAACATAACCACTCTTCTTAGAGAGTCTTCTAAGTTATTAAAATAAGCAAGTTTTGTCACATTTGACATATTTATGTACATTAGTCAAAGTAAAATGTATCTGCAAGAGTGAAAGGGAAAGTTTATAGGACTGTGGTGAGACCTGCTATGTTGTATGGTTTAGAGACAGTGGCATTAAGTAAAAGACAGGAGGTGGAGCTGGCGGTAGCAGAGCTGAAGATGTTGAGGTTTTCGTTGGGAGTGACATGCTGAGAATGGAGCCACCAGGAAGGAGGAAAAGAGGAAGACCAAGGACGAGGTTTATGGATGTAGTGAGGGACAACATGCAGGTAGTTGGTTTGAAAGAGGCAGATGTAGAGGCAGATGTTGAAAGAAGAAGAAGAAGAAGAAGTCACAGTAAAACACTTGCTAATCTTGTGGAGTATTAGCAATATGTTCTATATGCTGGGTTATTCGAATACATTTGGTTATCATCACACAGTTTTATTTAGATTTTTATCCTTAATTCTTTTTAGATTTTATGCTTATGTAGTATCTGAAATATGTGATATCGGAAATATGTAGTATCTGTATTCGACTTTATTCTGTATTGCTGGAAACAGACCAGATCTTTTCCCTATAAGACATGTTTGAAAGACCCATAGTGTTTATATTAGAGTCTGGGCCAAAATGTTTATGTTGGAGGGCGTACGTGCAGCTTCTGAAAGCCCCTACGAGTCGACTGTACAACAAGACTTGCTAACCTGTCCATATGTGGTGATGTTCCTTATGCTAAACATTCTGGAGAAATGAGCTCACTTACATCTGGTATGTTTTGAGATGCGGACAATAGCAACGGCTCAGATATATAGATGAGGCGGGACGTTAGATCGGGAGGACGGTTCGTTTGGCTCTGAACCCCTCCGGGCAAATCCTGGGTGCTCGTATTAAGATGCTGAACTGTCTGTAAATAAATATTGTTTGCAAGCAAGACGGTGTCTCCGGAGATTTCTTCTAAGCAACAGCTACTCTCCTTCACAACCCGAAATATACCACACTTGCATATATACATAAATAAGACTTTAATTACATTTGACAAATGTAATTTTTCATTAAAACTTTGATATAAATAGAGTTCACTATCACTAACTATCGAAAGATGAGGTTTAGAAAATGCATTCTATTTTAGCTAGTTAGCTGCTTCCTAATGGCTCAGACATTTATAATTGACATCCTGAAAATGGCATTATATGGTATTTTTGTAGTCTAGACAAAAGTTAAATCTTGATTTAGAAAAAAAGATTACAATCTCATTTGTCACTAGTTATTAAAGATATATGAATTTAATCATTTGGGACATCATTTCCATATCAGTATAAAATATTTGAGAATTATTGTGAATTAAAAGAAAATACATATATAAAATCTTGCCAAACAAAACATTGATGTATTTCCTTATTCATTATTCTTATTTGATTCTTTCTCTACTTCATATCCAATGTGGTAGCTAACAGTATGGGAGTGGGTAGGCTAGAGAGAATCAAAGAGAGAGAGAGAAAGGTTTGTTTTTAGGTCTCATTGTACAGGATCATTTATAACTGTTCTAAAACAGAAAGGTGGTGAAGAACATAATAATGACAGACTGTAATTTTTTTAGCCTGGCCTACAGCTTTAACATGTCTGAACTTTAAATACCAAACACAACTAGAGTCCATTCACTCTGCCAGCCGGTCTGTCAGTCTCAACCTGACAAATGCCAAACTAAAAGTATTTCCTCGTACTCAGGATACACCTGTATCGAGTCTGGAAGGGACCAATGTATCTCGCTCAACAGGGTTGTGGGAAATTGTGCAGTAGTAAATGCAGTGCTTGTAGGGCATTCTGGAACTTGGTGTGTATGTATGTGTGTGGGCAAGGGCTTTGTAATAGTCCAGTCATCTAAGTGAGTCAGAAATGCAGTATTCCACCGAGACAATAATCTAGCTTGCTTTGGCTTTGCAATGTTCTTTGAATACAGGTGTGCCTCTATTAAAATTTTGACTAACTCTTTCCATAACACAGAGACAGACAGAAAGACAGACAGACAGACACACACAAACACACACACACACACACACGCACACGCACACACACACACACACACACACACTCACAAACATACACAGTAAAATAAACACATGCTAACATTTAGAGTTAACCTGATCACATTTAGAGGCACAGCAGTATATATATATATATATATTTAGTACACTGACACAAATATGTTATAAACATATTGTTTATTTGTTTGTGAGAGCCTCTCTAATGGCAATAAACAATGGTTGCCAAATGTGTGCAACCAAATTTGCCCGCATGTTGTCAAAATTATACAAACTTCCAAACTATTTAGTAATAGCCTTACCATTATCCAAACATTAAATCTCACAATTATGTGTCAAACAGAAGAGGATGGGTTTGAGTCTGGTTCTTCTTATGCTATCTCAGAGATTTTTCAGCCAGCATTTATCTGTGAGTTTTTCATTGACATCCAAATCTGGATTACTGTATTTTTAAACTCTCTGTGACAATGTCTATTGTAAACTTTATTTATTTATTTCAACCTCAAATCGTAAGTGCTATTGGCAAATTTTTTTTTTATTACATGGACATGGTAAACATGAGTAATACTTCCAAATGGGTTCATGAAGCTCCTTGTTTGAGAAAGTTGTTTGAGTCTCCTGTTAATTTCTTACCATAAGTCTATTTCTGTTTTTACACAGCGAAACAAAGTCCTTTTAAAATGAGATTTTAACAAGGACACAGTCTCTACACTATCCATTCAGGCATATTCTCATTCTTATTCTCTTCAACTAGATTTTCAACCGGACATGCTCACAGTGAAAAAAAGAAATAGAGTTCTAGACAGAAAAAAAAAGACATCCAATCATTTTCTTATTCAAACACACACTTACAGTAAATAGTAGGTAAAGTTTACTAAATGGTAGTGATAGTAACATGTAACAATAGTAAAAGTGATTATGATTTATGGTGCAATCAGCCCATGCATTATTCTTAATTATATACTGTAGTGTTTAAAGTGTTTGCTTTGCTTACCTTAACATTTACATTCACATTTACTGCATTTAGCAGATACCTAGAATGTAACCCAGCCATTAGGGTTGCACAAGCCAGTGCACTCTTAGTGCCGGTCCCAAGCCCGGATATATGGGGAGGGTTGCGTTAGGAAGGGCATCCAGTGTAAAACATGTGCCACATCAAATATGTGGATCACGAATCAGAATTTCATACTGGATCGGTCGAGGTCCAGGTTACCAACGACCGCCACAGGTATTGTTAACCAACAGTGTACCAGTGGAAATTGGGCTACTGTTGGCCAAAGCAGGATAAGGAGAGGATGAAGAAGTCTATAGAGACGGCAGGAAAAGCAGAAGTGTAGGAGAGTGGAGGTTCGGGTTGGTTCTTTAAATGTTGGTACTATGACTGGTAAAGGAAAAGAGTTAGCCGACGTGATGAAGAGGAGAAAGGTACAAACCCGATTCCAAAAAAGTTGGGACACTGAACAAATTGTGAATAAAAACAGAATGCAATGATATGGAAGTTTCAAATTTCCATATCTTATTCAGAATACAACATAGATGACATATCAAATGTTTAAACTGAGAAAATGTATCATATTAAGGGAAAAATAAGTTGATTTTAAATTTCATGTCATCAACACATCTCAAAAAAGTTGGGACAAGGTCATGTTTACCACTGTGTGGCATCCCCTCTTCTTTTTTATAACATTCTGCAAATGTCTGGGGACTGAGGAGACAAGTTTAGGAATAGGAATGTTGTCCCATTCTTGTGTAATACAGGCTTCTAGTTGCTCAACTGTCTTAGGTCTTCTTTGTCGCATCTTCCTCTTTATGATGCACCAAATGTTTTCTATGGGTGAAAGAACTGGACTGCAGGTTGGCCATTTCAGTACCCAGATCCTTCTTCTACACAGCCATGATGTTGTAATTGATGCAGTATGTGGTCTGGAATTGTCATGTTGGAAAATGCAAGGTCTTCCCTGAAAGAGACAACGTCTGGATGGGAGCATATGTTGTTCTAGAACTTGGATATACCTTTCAGCATTAATGGTGCCTTTCCAGATGTTTCAGAAGCTGCCCTTGCCACACACACTCATGCAACCCCATACCATCAGAGATGCAGGCTTCTGAACTGAGCGCTGATAACAACTTGGGTTTTTCTTGTCCTCTTTAGTCGGGATGGCGTGGCGTCCCAGTTTTCCAAAAAGAACTTTGATTCGTCTGACCACAAAAAAGTTTTCCACTTTGCCACAGTCCATTTTAAATGAGCCTTGGCCCAGAGAAAATGCCTGCGCTTCTGGATCATGTTTAGATATGACTTCATTTTTGACCAATAGAGTTTTAGCCGGCAACGGCGAATGGCACGGTGGATTGTGTTCAATGACAATGTTTTCGTGAAGTATTCCTGAGCCCATGTTGTGATTTCCATTACAGTATCATTCCTGTATGTGATGCAGTGCCGTCTAAGGGCCCGAAGATCACAGGCATCCAGTATGGTTTTCTGGCCTTGACCCTTACACACAGAGATTGTTTCAGATTCTCTGAATCTTTGGATGATATTATGCACTGTAGATGATGATAACTTCAAACTCGTTGCAATTTTTCCCTGAGAAACTCCTTTCTTATATTGCTCCACTATTTTCCGCCACGGCATTGGGGGAATTGGTGATCCTCTGCAGGTTGTATGGTATGGAGATGGTGAAGCAGGAAGTGGATAGGATTAGTAAGGAAAAGGTGAGAGCAGCAATTAAGAGGATGAAGAGTGGAAAGTCGGTTGGACCAGATGACATACTTGTAGAAGAATGGAGATGTTTAGGAGAGATGGCAGTGGATGTGCAGACCTACAGTAACTACAGGGGCATAAACTTGATCAGTCACACCATGAAGTTATGGGAAAGAGTAGTGGAAGCCAGGCTGAGAGAAGAGGTGACCATCTGTGAGCAGCAGTATGGCTTCATGCCAAGGAGGAGCACCACAGATGCATTATTTGCTTTGAGAATGTTGATGGAGAAGTATATAGAAGGTCAGATGGAGTTGCATTGTGTGTTTGTGGATTTAGAGAAAGCGTACAACAGGGTGCCGAGAGAGGAGTTGTGGAATGGTATGAGGAAGTCAGGTGTTTCAGAGAAGTATGCGAGGGTGGTGCAGGACATGTATGAGAACAGTGTGACAGCAGTGAAGTGTGCAGTAGGAACGACAGACTGGTTTAAGGTGTAGGTTGATTGCATCAAGGATTGACTCTGAGCCCTTTCCTGTTTGCAGTGGTGATGGACAGGTTGACGGACGAGGTCAGACAGGAGTCTCTGTGAACCATGATGTTTGCGGATGATATTGTTATTTGTGTTGAGAGTAGGGAGCAGGTTGAGAAGAGCCTGGGGAGCTGGAGGTACACGCTGGAGAGAAGGGGAATGAAAGTCAGTAGGAGTAAGACAGAGTACATGTGTGTGAATGAGAGGGAGGGCAGTGGAGTGGTGCGGTTGCAGGGAGAAGAAGTGGAGAAGGTGGAGGAGTTCAGGTAACTGGGGTCAACAGTGCAAAGTAATTGAGAGTGTGTTAGAGAAGTGAAGAAAAGAGTGCAGGCAGGTTGGAGTGGGTGGAGAAGAGTGGCAGGAGTGTTTGTGATAGATGGGTATCTGCAAGAGTGCAAGGGAAAATTTATAGGACTGTGGTGAGAACTGCTGTATTGATTAGAGACAGTGGCATTGAGTAAAAGACAGGTGGTGGAGCTGGAGGTAGCAGAGCTGAAGATGTCATGGTTTTCATTAGGAGAGACGAAGATGGACAGGATTAGAAATGAGTTTATTAGAGGTAGGACATTTTGGAGACAAGGTGAGGGAGGCGAGATTGAGATGGTTTGGACATGTGCAGAGGAGAGACATGGGTTTCAATCGGTAGGGGAATGCTGAGGATGGAGCCACCAGGAAGGAGGAAAAGAGGAAGGCCAAGGAGGAGGTTTATAGTATATATATGATAAGAGAAGACATGCAGAAGACTGGCCCACTCTCTCCATCATCACGCTTTTTTTCTGCACATATTTTTCTTTTCTCACTACGACACTTTAAACTCTAGACTGTCACTTTAGCTCTGGACTCGCACAGCACAGTGCACTTTATTTTTTATACCACACCATACCGCACACAGTCACTTTAAGGACAACCACATAAACCACCTTAAATTGTTTACTGATTTACTGTTTACTGCCATAAGCATATTTTGTATATACACCTTTTTTTCTCATGTATATATTTATATATTCTTATATTTTATATAGTTTTATACTTTATTTATCTGCCTTCTTTTTCTTTGTTTTATTTTTCTCCCCATCCTATTCCCTCATGCCAGACCATCATAAAAAACATTTCACTGCATGTCGTACCCTGTATGTATGTGTATGTGACAAATAAAAATTTGATTTGATTTGATTTGAGGTAGTTGGTTTGAAAGAGGCAGATGTAGAGGACAGGGGGGTATGGAGACGGATGATCTGCTGTGGCGACCCCTAATGGGAGAAGCCGAAAGAAAAAGAAGAAGAAGCAGATGCCTACAATGTACTTGAACCCTCTTGAGTACACTTGAGTACAACTCGTTCACACACAGTGATGAATGAGAAAGGGAGGACATCAAAGGACTGCACAAAAATAAACATTTTTTTATAGCATTTCTTGATAGAGAAAAGGAAGCTACAGGAAGCAGTTCAATAAATAATTGTATAAATATATAGTGTTAAATTGTATAATTTTGCATCAAATTTAAAATTTTTTATTTAGTTCAAGATTTTGTTATTTAAAATTTGTTTAGTACAATATTTGTTACAATATATATTTATTATGAATGATAAGGTGCACACATTAAAAAAATATTATTATAGAAAGGGATGTAATATATGGGTTGCACGTACTTAACAAAGATTGTTCTATTTGGCAAAATGTTTTTTACGAGGATAATTATATATTTTCTTCAAAGCATTGCAATGTTGATGTTGGTCACTTTATCATGAGATACAGCAGAAATATGTTTGTTTTCAGTCATGTTTTTACATTTACAGCATTTTGAAGATGCCCTTATCCAGAACAACTTACAACTGAGCAGGGGAGGGTTAAGGGCCTTGCTCAAGGGCCTATCAGTGGCAGCTTGGTGGTGATGGGATTTGAACTTGTGACCTTCAAATCCAATGTCTAATTCCTTAACCACTGAGATACCACGTCCCCCTGGTTTTGATTTTAGTGATTGCGTTTTTGTCTTTGTAATGCAGGCTGACTTTAAGCAACAAAAGAAAGGAAGAAAAAAACAACAAACTAAGGAATTAAAAAAAATATATTAAAAGTAAATAAAAAAAATATAAAAACAATCACTTTCTACTGTTATTTACTTAGGCTACTTCGATTTGGCTAAATTACCTGAAGCAAAACAGAATAAAATAAAGCAAAAATAATCATGTATGACAAGCTGTTAAAAGGTTAATGGAAGTAACTCACCTCACTTTTTTCTATTGCTGCCAAAGATTTTAACATGATGTTATGTTTCTTCTATTTTAAAAATATGCTTCCTTAAACTGCATACATTTAAATTAATTCAAATGCTGATCATTCCTGTTATGTTTTGTGGTACCCATCTTAAATTAGTGATTTTGGTTTCTATTTGTGATTTGTGACCTTCTTGAGATTAATCAGTTCAAGCTCTTTCCTGTCAGCAAACATAAGAATATTGTACCCGGCTATACATGCATTATCTGAATTGTTAGCAAAAAGGAAAACTTCTGCTCGGAAATTATGCTCTTTTTATTATTTACAACAGGCAAACCACATTGGCTTTAAAAAACGCCATTGTCCCAAGCCCCAAGGAATCCACCATTTCCTGCTTGAACCATTACCATACTGTGGCACATCATTGTTTTGAAGCACTTTGAGCTGATGGTCAAGCCCTTAATTTGCTCTTACCTGTCAGCTAAATGAGACCCCCTACACTGCATATAGCCCTTAGCCACCTGGAAGGGAAATACATATAAGTTAACCCCTATTTGTTGACTGGAGTTTAGCATTTAAGAGTCATAATTCTTATTACATTCATTGCCAATCTACAGGATCTGGGTCTGGCCAGTATCGCAGCTTCAAATCCTTCTCTCTCACGTTTAACACAGGAGCTTTGCATTGCTGTAGGTTAAGCCCTCTTTTATACATATGTAGTCATAGTCTTAAATTTGTGCCACTACCACTGTAGGCCTTATTTCAGGTGCTAATTATTTTACCTACAGAGTGAAAGTCAGGCCCTATGAACTTGTTTTTCAGATATCAACCTCTCTTATTCCCGGGACTGCATCAAAGTTTGGTATGTCAGCTGCTCCACGATTAACCACAGGGACCTACAGAGTAAAAAGATCACCTCATCATGGGCAGGAAACAGCTCATCCCTAAAATCTCAACCTTAAAAACTCACCCTGACATATCTATCTAAAAAGCTGCCGTGAGGGAGAGCCAAATTGATTAACATCAACAACAGTCACCCAGGGCAATGTCCACTTTTTCCATCTGTCAGGCATTACCTAAACATCTGGGTATACTAAATAAACTTAAACACTAGCTTTCCCCTATCCATTAGACTCTTAAAGGGACATTGATAGTATAAATGCTAGTATAATTTTTTTCTACTTACACCACACACACACACACACACACACACAC